>VOQJ01043309.1:4957-21434 GCA_015052665.1 Apistogramma diplotaenia
GGGTGGTGTTTTGGTTTGTGGGTGTGAGAGAAAGAAAGATTTGCTTCTTTTTACCCCCCCCCCCCCCTTTGCTGTGAAAAACAGTTTTGTCCTCCTCAGTGCATCACTTTAAATATGTTCGATATTACATGAAAGCTGTTGTTTTGAATATAGATGGAAAAACAATGTATTTTTAATCTTGACAGCCCCGCTCCCCCTCGTATACCTTGGTTGGATGCCTACCCTCTCCCTTTATTATGCAAATAAATTATGTGTGAGACACTTATTTAAGTCTACCACTCAGTAAAGAGAAACATATTTACTGCTGTAAGCTTTCTTTTTATTAGTTCACTATCAATGCCCCTTCCATATTGATACGAGGCAGCTATGTTTCCTAATGCATGCGTTTGAGACAGGAGGTCTGCGCTCATTAAAATCAATATAACTGAACTCAGTGTCCTGAACTGCTTGTGCTTCCCCTCGAATCAAAGGAACAAGGCTGTCTTTGTCCACATGCGCTGTGTTGATAAAGGTTATTGAAGTCCAAGATGGCGGCGCCTAGAGTGCAGACGTGATCCAGGAAAACAATCATTTATAGCGACTTAAACGCTGGACGTTATGGTTTTTTAACACGGACTGGTGCTTTTTGTTACAACGCGGAAACGAAGGACGTGGAAATAAAACCGCGAGTTGCATCAGAGGCGACATCTCTCTTTCATCCCTGAGCGTGAGTGCAGCGAGCAAACACCAGAAACTAAAAGGTGTTTGGGTTTAATTTGTAGGAGAAAGAGGAGGACTCGGTCAGCTGTGTGGATATAACAGGAGGTCACGTTAAATATGGAGGAAAGCAGCGTCACTGTAGCACAAAGGTTAAAAAGAAACCCGGGTTCTAGCACATCTGTCACATATATAGCAAAGTCACGCGATATTTAGCGTGATGCCTGCTGTATTCGCGTTTCTAATTGTGCAGGATATTTAAGTAATATATACATCCCTCATGTCAGCTGCCATTAACCGAGTGTTTACCAGTGTAAGACAAGCTGGAGCTGTATTGATTACCTGCATTATATGATCGTTTCATTCAGTGAGGACATCCATTGAGGAAATTGTTAGGAGTTGTAAAATTTGTGAGCATGTGGTCAGAAAGCTCGGCTGTGATCATACTGTGGTTGTTGATGGTGTTTTAGGAAAGTAATTACAAAATATATAAAACATATTGGATGATGAGTTGCAATATAAGCATTTCTTGAGTAACTGTGGTTAAGTTAATCAGTACAGATATATTTCTACTGTGTATGACACAGTGAAACCCCAGACATGCACTATATTTACAAAGGTATTCACTTGTCTGCCTTCATACGCATGTGAACTTGAGGGACATCCCGTTATTAATCCATAGGGTTTAATATGATGTTGGCCCAATCATTGCAGCTGTAACAGCTTCAGCTCTTCTGGGAAGGCTTTCCACAAGGCTTAGAAGTGTTTATGGGAATTGTTGACCATTCTTCCAGAAGCACATTTGTGAGGTCAGACACTGATGTTGGACGAGAAGGCCTGACTCGCAGTAATTCATCAACTCTGCTCTAATTCATCCCAAAGGAGTTCTCTTGGATTGAGTTCAGGACTCTGTGCAGGCCAGTCAAGTTCATCCATGTCTTAATGGAGCTGCTTTGTGCACTGGAGTGCAGTCACATTGGAGCAGGAAAGGGCCATCCCCAGACTGTTCCCACAAAGTTGGGATCATGAAATTGTCCAAAATGTCTTGGCATGCTGAAGCATTAAGAGTTCCTTTGACTGGAACTAAGAAGCCAAAACCAACCCCACACCCGAATCCCCCCCACCAAACTTTACACTTGGCACAATGCAGTCAGGCAAGTTCAGTTCTCCTGGCAGCTGCCAGAATCAGAACTTCATCCCCACTGCGTGCTTTATACCACTGCCTCTGACGCTTTGCATTGTGTTTGGTGACGCCACACAGCAGCCATGGAAACCCATTCCATGAAGCTCTCTACGCTCTGTTCTTGTTATTCTGAAGGCCACATGATGTTTGCAGGTCTGTAGCAATTGACTATGCAGAAAGTTGGCGACCTCTGCGCACTATAATTTACATGACTTTATCTAAACATTTTAGATAATAACATTGAAATATTTTATTGTATTTCCATCTATTTTCTGCTGCTGTTACAATTCAGGGTCACAGGGCAGCGGGAGCCTCTCCCGCCAATCTGTCGCAGGGCTAACAAACAAAAAAAAAAAAATCCTAAAATTAAAAACAAGTATTCTGCTTAAAAAAACGTTTAAAACTGTCAGAATTACTGTTTAGTTGCAGGAAAAGGAAACACTCACATGGTCGTGCTGTCACGCGTCTCCAGTCAGTCCCCACTAAGTACTGGAGGTCAGTACACAGACTTGGACATTAGCATGAAATGAAACAGTGTTTTCACTCTTTGTAGGAGACACCCGAATGGATGAGCCCAGTCACCATAGAAACATTATCTCAGTCTTTCGCCTCAGCCCACTCACTCGCACCGTCAGAGATGCGCACAAGCGCTGAGTGCTCGACTCTCCCAGCCTCAGCCTGAGGGGAGGAGTGTCGGCTGCCGCGACGCTTAGCTCATACTCGGGAGAATTTAGCTTAAAGAAAAGTACCACAAGCAGGTGGGTGAAGGAAAAACAGTGATTTAGCTGACAGATCTCAGCTTTCCCCAAGTGATTTTGTCCTTCCCGGTCAGCTATTTCCTTAAAATCTATGTTTTTCGGTGAAATCAGGTCAAGTGAAACTTTTTCTCTTCTATCTTACTGATTTGTTTAACTATTGTGTTTTCATAACATCAACAAGCCCACAATACAGAGTGACCTTTTCCTTTGAGCCCTCCACAGCTTTAGTCATCATTTATATTTTCCTGACTTGCATCTTGATGTCAGTCTGGTGTCAGGGCGTGCTGATCATCACATCCTCCGCTCTGCTGTTTCTAAAGGTCTCTCTTCCTCAGATCCAGATCCGTCACTGCTGTGAAAATATTCTCCTGACAGGTCAGGTTAGCAGCAGTTGTCCTCCGCAGCCAAGACTGTACCGACTGTACGAGCCTCTCGGGTTTCCTTGGAAACTGTGTGTGTGTGTATATGTCTGTGTGCCGGTGAAATCAAATCAAGGTTAAAGGGGTTTTCGTACATGATGCCGACTGTCTGACCGACATCAAGCCATCTGAAAGTTTTAGCCTAAGTGCACTCTGATCATTAGGAACAGAGGGAAACCCTCCTGAAACAGCCTGTAATAAATCTGCTTTTCTTCTTTCAAAACGTTGTTTGTGAGGCTGGTAAACTTTTAAAGATTATTTCCCAGGGTAATCCTGCTCTTGACATTTCATTAATATAGTATTTTATCTGTTTGACCTACCGGTAATTACACAAATTGAATGAAGTTGACAATTCCACGCAGGTGATATCCCGAGGCAGCTGGGGCACTTGACCTCCCGTAATGAAGTGAAAATATATATAAATCTACAGGGCAATTTAAAGCAGAGAAATCAGTGTGTCACTTCATGTCGGTTCGGCTGGAAATGGCATTCTCACATGTGAGCCGGCAGGTGGTTTGATAAGTACAACCTGTCCATAGATTCACAGGGAGGCAGAGCCGTAATCACATCAGGCTGAGTAAACCTCTTATTTCACAAAGTCGCGCCGTTGTGTGAGTGACGCCGAGCGACGAACACAGACTGTGAAACAGCAGTGGTAAAGGAAAAAAAAAAAAAGTAAACCAGAGCTGTCATAAATTAATCACTCTGGAGGGAACTGTCAGCCTGTTCACACGTGGACCTGAAAAGTGTTGTTCATTCCTGTGGACCTAAATGAAGACCGTATCTCCCTTTCATTATGTAGAATAATAAATAATGAAAGAAAAGTCTGTCTCCAGTATATTTGTGTGTAAAAAGCCTTACAAAAAATATGTTTAGGTCATTCCACTGCACACAAAAAAAAAGTCAGCTGCACACCTGAATATTTTCTTTGATCTTCTCCTCCTCCTTTCAGGGGTCACCACAGCAGATCACCTGCCTCCATCTCACCCTGTCTTTGCATCCTCCTCTATCACACCAAGCCTCTGCATGTCTTCCTTCACTACATCCACAAATCTCCTCTGTGGTCTTCCTCTTTTCCTCCTGCCTGGCAGCTCCATCTTCAACATCTTTTGCCCATTACATCCACTTTCCTTCTTTGCACATGTCCAAACCTCCCCTCCATCTCTAAACCATTTACCCTGAGCTGTCCCTCTGATATACTCATCTGTCTTCTTGCTGGTGCTGATGTAACTGGTGTGTTCACTTTTTGCTCTTTGATTGTCTTGCATTCCTAAAAGATGTCTTCAGATTACTGAACGGTCACATCAGCAGTATTCAATTTGCTGTGAAACCAAACTGTAATCAACATCTTTCTTGACTGCGTCTATAGAAAAGCCAAAAACCTGACCTGATTGAGCTTTAGCTGCTGACTCCTTCATTCAGTGTTGCCTCTGCATGCAGCTCTGGACCTCTTTAAGTGCTCCTGCTGTGTTTGGATCGCTCCCTAGATGATGATATTTCTCATGGATCTCAAACTTGTGCCTAGCTGACCCTAACATCCATGTCGAGAATCATTTCTGGTAATGAGAGCTACAACCCAGAGACTATGAAATGACCTTAAGAGTGTGCAGGGGCTGAGATGAGGAATTTTTCCAAAAGATTTTGGACCTTCATGGGAAACATCTCAGGTGAAACGCTTGAGGGCTTAAATCACCGGAAGTATGGCTTGTGCTACTGTGTGTTCTCACAATCATTCAGCACTGACCCTACTCCCCAGACTCCCCCGTCTTTTCTTCCTTTTGATTATTCTTTCTATCTAAAGATGCTACCTGCTATTTCCATTTTCTGTCAGTCAGATATTTTGTGTGTGTGCATGCATGTCGTGTGTTTTAGAAGATATTTGCTAAACTTGCCAAAGTTAAGAAGAGGCCTGGGTCACAGCTCACTGCATCTAGAAATGCAAAACTCTAGTTTTTCACCAGCATGCCAACTCTCCCACCTCTGGCTGTTCTCCTGTCTTATCAGATCCAATCATGCAAGTGTCCGTGAGAAGGCTGGTGCTGTATCCCCTGTTTGCAGCCCAAAGCAGGGGCGCCCTCCTGAGACCGGTTATACGCCTAGTGTCCCCCAGCACCCGCACCCTGTTCAGCGAGACTGGAGTGTGGGAGAAGGACTATCGAATAGAGACTAGACGCAAAGTGGAAGAATGGTGGCACCCACGAATTATGGCCCAGTGGCGGAAGGACGCGCTGGAGGAAGTAAGAGGGTCTTTCTCATACACGTGCATATAAAGCCTGGTGGAAGCTGTAATTGTTGTCTAGATTTCAGAAGTACTTGATTAGAAACCTGGACGCTGTGACAGGTAAACACCTTATTTAGGGTACTCATTCTCTGATAAATGTCAAATATAAGCTCAAGATTATATGAACTAATTCTTTGCTTTTACTAGCCAACAGTTAAAAAGCACAAGACTATTCACTTTATAGTATGAAACAGGGGAATGCAGTGATTTCTCTGAGTGCTTTGGCTTCCTCTCACAGTGCAAAGGTATGCATGTTAACTTAACTGGTGATTTTTAAATTGGCCATTGCTCTGTTAGCTCTGACATGGACTGGCAGCCCGTCTCCTGCTCAGTGTCAGCTGGGATAGGCTTCAGTCCCGCAACAATTCTGGATAAGCAGTTTGGAAAATGTATTGATGGAAATGCAGCGAATCTTTATAATAATCCAACAACTCTTTATTTATATGAGAGGTTGGAACCAGCTGATGGTTGGCATTTCTGCTGCTCTACATGCTGCAGAAGGGGGAAAAAAATTGTGTTGAGGTAAATGAGTAGAATTGAAGGTCTGACATGCTGAGTGAGAAGCATACCTGCATATGCTCTAGTATTTGTTCCCTTCCTGATTCATCTTTTTGTACATTTGTCACACTTGCATGTTTCAGATCATCAAAAATCACACTTAATTTTAAACCTGAAAACCCTAGTAACCTTGGTAACCTCCCCCACATTTAATCACGAATTAACAGTGATTTAACTAATTTAAAAAAACAACTTACTTCAATTTCATTAGCCACACCCAGGCCTGATTACTGCCAGAGCTTTTGAAGAAATCACTTAGATAGAACCTGCCCGACAAAGTGAAGCAGGCTAAAAGATCATAAAAAACAACACATCAAGTCACAGTTTAAAGAAACTCAATAACAGATGAGAAGCAAAGGCATTTACTTCTCTCAGACTGGAAAGAGTTTTAAAAAGCCAAGTTGCCAGCCTGCCAAAATACTCCCAACAGCCCATCAACAAGTCATCCAGGAGGTCACAAAAGAACCCATAAAAACATCTAAAGAACTGCAGGCCTCAAATTTCTCAGTTAAGGTCAGAGTTAAAGAGATTGGGCAAAAATGGCATCCATGGGAGGATTACAAGCAGAAAAGCACTGCTGACCAATGGAAGCCTGAATTCTGCTCTCTACCATAAACTCTGCCGTGAATAAGCTCCAATCTTGGCCAACCGGTCTTTTAATCAAACAGATGTGTGTATGTATCCATTTGAGGCACATTTAGATAAATAGGTGCATGCTTCTAAATGATCCTTCATCTATTATTGGCACTGGCCCTCGCAGCTCATCTCAGGCCCAGAGCTCTTTATGATTATATATCCTAATGGTCTGACAGTGTGGCTGTCTGGCACCAGCTGACAGTGATTAAGTGCATTTACTACAGAACTCTGGACCTAATTAATTTACTGAAAAATTCATGACTCACGTTTCCTGTAATCACGTATTTCTGGGTGTAACCGGTACTTACTGCGTTGCTGTGGAAACAGCATTGTGACTGTAAATCACCCGCAGTCTGCACTGATACATTTAGATTTGGACACCATAATCAGCCGCCGTTAGAGCCTTCACGCACTAATATACCCCGAGTCAGTCAGCACTCACGCTCTCTTTGTGATGAGTAGTTATTCCTGTCCTCATCGCTTTAATGGAGTCTCTCTCGTATGGGATTCATTCAAATGACAGGCTGATAATGGAGAGGCTTTAAAAGTCAGCTTTTTGGTCATTTCCATGTCTCGTGATTCTTATTAACCATCTCTTCTTTTTTTCCCCCCCCAGAGTCCCCACAAGAAGAAGTTTTATGTCCTTTCCATGTTTCCATACCCATCGGGGCGGCTGCATATGGGCCATGTGCGAGTGTATACCATCAGTGACACCATTGGTCATTTCCAAAAAATGAGAGGGCATCGGGTATGTCAGCTTTTAGTGTTTTTTGTCCCCCCCCCCACCATTCCTGTTGTGTACGAGCACGGCCATTACGCTCTGCACTCCCAGCAGCAGCTGTTTCGCTGCATCATATTTCAGAGTCCTGCCCGAGAGTTATTTAGCTTTAAGCCGCTGTAGATTTTTATAATGCATGCTGATTCTGGAATGCAAAATTAGATCTCAATAGCTGGCACAGATCGAAGAGAAATATTTGTGCTGTGATTACTGATGGTTTTCATAGCCAACACATAAATTTCATAGGCGATATCACAGCAAACACTGCTATTTGATGTCAATGGACTGGCACTTAATTTGAGCTGTCGGAGGACTTTCTTGCTTACAAGACTCACGCATTCACACATACATTTGTACAAGGGCTTCTTATCCTCCTGCACAATATAAAGCTTTTGGCATATGTGTCCTTTATTCTTCAAAGATGTGCAGCGCAAACGTGAATATGTATCTTATCTTTAGTAACCCAGGGGCATATAAAAATATTTGGATAAAGGTTTAGGGCTTTCTGTGCCTTTTTAACCGAACATTCACACACTCACACGGCGATGGAGCAATTCCCGGGCTTAATGTCTTGCCCAAGGAAGCTTTGACATGCAGGTTGGAGGAACCGGGGGTCGAACCACGAACCTTCTGATTAGCAGACGGACCCGTTCTCAACGGGTCAAAATGGAGAAAAAGAAGGAAACCAATTAAAGCCAAGTACAACAAAGAGTATCGAAAACACAAGGACACTGATCAGTGTTGTTGAGACTGAGTGCGAGCATAAACGCAAAAGGACCAGATGAACACAATCAAAGCAGACAATCACAAAGCAGGAAGAGAAGAAAGAGAGTGAAATAACAGAAGATCCACAAAAAGCAATTACCAGAATACAGGAGGCGCACGCATGGGCAGGCAGAGGGGGAGACGGTAACAGGTGAACACTAAGAAAACCCCACAGCGTGACAAAAACACATTCAGGTGAATGAGCCTGTTGTGTCTTTGAGCTTTTAACTTTTAAAATACGCCTCAGTTTGGCTTATTGTACGTTATCTTCCCCTCGCCACACGGCTCTCTCTGTGGCTGAACTGCCTCTGTTTTAGTCCTGACATGAAGTTGGCTAAATAAAACCTCGCAAAGGATGCGACGCGCTCAAATGTGCTCGTAGGTGCGCGTCTGATGTCGCAAATTAGCATTATTGTGAGAGGTCAAATGTTACGGATGTGATTTGGCTGCTGTTAATGATGTTATTGTGAGCGAGTCGGTCTTCCATTTAGAGTAAGTGGAGCTCTTCTCCTTTGATACAAAACGTGATGCAACATTGACTGTGTGATTGCTGCTTTCACACTGGAGCCTCTTCTTGCTTCAAAAAAACGAACCTCACCAACCTGTAAACCACTTTCTTTTTTTTTTTTTTTGCTCTGCTTAACAGATTAATAATATCAGCTGTGTTTACACGGTTGCACGTGGTTTACAAACCGTGGAACATGTGTAATACTTATGCAGTAATTTAACTTAAACATTAATATGAGTGCAGTTAGGAGCCTAAGACTACCACGGGGGCATCCCTTTCTTTCAATTAGATGGCCAGTGTTTACACTGCTGTGGGAGCGTGTAATTAAATTGTTTGTTGCACTTTGATTTCTATTGTAACAGCCGTTTGCCAGCTTCACTCAGAAAGCAAGTGCTCATTTAAACTCCATAGCCAGCTGCCAGTTTATTAGGTGCACCTAAATGAGGTATGAATCCGACGTCCTTACAGGTGTTGATTCAGCTCTGATGTCACAATTACCTACTTATAAAATATTAAATTTTTTCATTAACAGTGTGATGGTTTTAGCTGAATCCTTTTTTGAAATCAAGTCAGGAGTGAAGTCGACCCTTGAACAACTTTTTGCCTTTCTCATAAGCTGGCAGTTGGAGAAAATGCAAGATTTTAAACCTGCTGTGGTAATTTGGATCCTCCCTATGAGGTCTTCTTTTAAAGTCAAAATTAGGCGTAAATAGAGAAAAATCTATACTCTTGAGCAGCAGCCCTCTGGTCTGTTATTGACTCCGCTCTGTTTCAGCTGCTAGTGTTGCAGTCGATATTCAGCACTCTGTTTGATTCCACTAAACAGCCGCCTCTGATGAAGCTGTGGCCAGTGTCTGTCACATGGCCCACGCTCCAGCGCCGACACAAACACCTTCTGCTCAGTTCTTTGCTTTGACTCTGCCTGTGCATCATCCATCCCCCATCTGTACCTCTCACAAAAAGAAAGGCGGGTGCTTCTTTCTTCCTCCCGTGTTTTCTGCTCCTGGTGCCATCTTTACACGAGACGGCGTGTTGTTTTTGCTTCGCCACAACCGTCTGGTTTCTCCCTTAACAGAAATCCGGTATCACAATACTGACAACTGCTTTGTTTCCCTCAGCATCTGTCAGAAAGTGAAGCTTTTTCTGCTGTATGCACTCAATCACCTCTATTTACTGGTTAAATGAGGAGGGAAAATTTATTTTCTTAAATTTGATAAATTATGAAGTCAAGTTTTATAGACATTTTAAAACACTGCTTTTTTTTATACTATTAGTTAAAACTTTTACAACTCTTGGGTGTTTGTTGTAAGGATAAAGCTGGTGTCAGTAATCAGACTAAAAATGATCGTAGTTCCTAAAAACTTCAAAACCAGTTTTTACTCCTGTTTTTGTCTTATTTTTTGACCTTGTTATGGTATTTGTTTTGTCACATTGTATTTTACTGAGCTTTCTGCTTTTTCTACTTCTTTGCTCATTTATGTTTGACTGCTGTAACACAGGAATTCACTCGCTTCTGGGATGAAGCTCTTCTCTAGTCCCCTTTCCCTTTCAGTCAGCACTCAATTTCTGATACCGGCGCTAGCAGCGGCTACATTTATTTTCAGCAGTGATATGTTTGTACAGTTTCTGGTCTTAGTTATTTAAACCATGACTAAATAATGTTTTCTGTTATACCTATCTAATAATAATGCATCCATTGCAGCTGCAGATGTAGATGTCATGGATAGATAGATTCCACAGTGTTGCAGGGTGTAAACATGTAGGAACAGCCAGCCATGAAAAAAATCTTTCTAAAAACATCACTTTATTGTGTACTTTATTTATGCACATGTGTCTATGACTGCATATGCTTGTAGTCATACACAGGGACTTACTTCAGTAAGTCACTGCTAGTGGGTATGAAACGGTAGCATAATATGTTCTATTTCTGAGTCCAAAACGAGGCTGCATGCTCCAGGTGAACTATGCTGTAGTATGTTATAGACCTACACTTCTAAAAAAAAAAAATTAAAGGAACTTTTTGTAAAAAACATTAGATCTCATTGGGGGAAAAATAATGTCCCAGAGGTGTTCTATTGGGGGAACTCTGTGGTATCTATTCCTTGCTCCTCCATATACTGCCTGCAGGCTCTCACCACAAGTCCGGGCATTGTTGTGCACCAGGAGGAACCCAGGGCCAACTGCAGCAGTGCAGGGTCTGACAATAAGTCCCAAGGATTTCATCCTGACAGTCAGGGTCCTGTTGTCTGTCCTTTACAGGTCTGTGTCCCTCTGTGGATATGTCTCCTCAGACCGTCACTGACCCACCACCAAACCGGTCATGCTGAACAATGTTACAGACATTGGTATCAGTCTTTCTGTTTAGCTTTTTATATAAGAGCAAATAAACTTGTCTAAGAATTTCCCCAAAAATTAATTTAATGTTCAAAATTTAACTATAAGGCAACCAACAGCTGGTGGCAGGTGCGAATTTATCAAACGCACAACTATATTAGTACACCTTCTCACTAAATTCAGAGCATGAAAAGGAATAAAAATACTGAAGACATGTGCCAGTAAAGCTCACCGCATTGAGCAGGTGACCCATATGCTACTGCAGAGTTCTGGGTCATTTCCTGTGTGTTCTGCTCTCTCACCCTTCCTTTCCTGTCTGACCTACTGTCCTGTCTAAAATAAAGGCTAAATTGCCCAAAAATAAACCATTAAAAAGTGCTGAAGACTTGTAGAGCTGGTCTGTAGTTGCCTCTACACCACTATGTAAAGGTTTGGAATAGTTGGTTTGAAAGGAGCTGGTGTAAAGGGGAACCAAAACATTTCTGAAGCTGCCTCAGATGGAGTGGAGTTTCTGTCTGGATCTGTGTGGGTGGGCACTTGCATGTAGCAGAGTAGCATAGTATCATAGTATCATATCCACGGCATCATTCTCCCAGCTCTCGGTGTTCTCCTTTCATCCCATGAGTCGTGGATGTGTGGATCTACTTCTGATTGCCTCTGACTTTGCATGATAGTAGTACAGTTCGTGTGTACAGTTTGTCATAAGCTCTTCAGTGACTCCTGTGTCCATCTTCCACGACCTCTCGTCAGTGTCCCGACTTCCTGATGGAGTTGGGCCAGCTGCACACCTTCTGTGGTCATAAGGAGCTGTTACCAGGCAAAAGAAGTACTTGCACTGAATGAAAAGCATAGTAGCAAATCTCTCCTGATGTTTTTCCAGTTTTGTGGGTCACATCGGCTACCTTGTGTGGGTGCCTTGCACTCGGTGTTCCTGTATTCCTACTGAGCAGTCAGCGGTCTGCTGTGCTGAGCTCTCTTAGCCTAATACCATCCAGCACTCGGCTTTACAAATGAAGCCCCTGCAGTTACCAAGGATACCAATTCGTCTGAAACATCAGACCAGTTAGGGTCCGTTCTGTGATGCTCTCCAGCTCTCGAGTCCTTGTCGCTCTGCCTCTCCTCTACTTTACTCACGCCTTCCACTCCTGCGCTCTCATCTTGTCTCGCCCAGTAAGCAGGAAAACACCACAGAGGACCCAGAGAGATGTCACCTTGAGTGTTTGCCTAGGAGAGCCGTACGTGCAGAGAGGGGCCGTAAAGTAGATGTGACTAGAAAGAGAAAGTGACAGTAAATGTACAACAACTTCAGTATGATAATGTAATGTAGGCATGCTGACCCTCATTTCCAGCGGCTTTTACATTTTATATAACAACTGCAGTTATCCTGCGTGCATTAACCCCAATGTGTAATGGAGTTCCCAGCAGGGATTTACACATTATCATAAAGTTAATGTGTGCTGCATTATAGAGGACCAACACTATTTTGCCAAACAAGTTACTTCCTAGAATGACATCTTTTTTAGATTTAATAGTGACGGTTTGCATAAGTTGTGTAATGTGAACAATGTACTAATCAAAGTGTTTTCAATTCCTCCTTCAGTTAATGATGTGAATGATGCTTGTTGACGCCACAGGCTTGTTTTCATATTCATCTGGCGACGTGGTGATGCTGGGCTAAGTGCGATGCTGAGTCCTGAAACCTTCAGTGAAAAATAAGCTGGAAAGTGACTTTTTAAAGGCAGTTTGTGTCCAGCAGCTACAATTTCTTTTGAGAAATATTTGAAAAGGTTTTATATCTTTTCAAGGAAGCTGTTTTTTTTGTTGGTTTTTTTTTTGGTTATTTCAGCTCCTTTGTGGACACAAAGCTTTATTCAGAGCGGGCTATTCGTAGACTATAAAAAAGTCTAAACAGAAAAATAAACGGCTGTCACATTTTCCCGGAAAGCTAAGTAGACATTCAGTAACAATACCTGTGATTTTAATATTTGTATTTCACCAATAACCTCTGGTACTGATTTGCCCACCTGTGTCTGCAGGTGTTGAATCCAATGGGTTGGGATGCTTTTGGACTTCCAGCTGAGAATGCAGCCATAGAGAGGGGACTTGACCCAGAGGACTGGACTAAAAGGTATCTCTCTTTGTATCAGCTGTCCAATGCTGATACTGTGGCGTTATCTTGCACTTGATTCTGACGCGTGCTCACAGCTGATTGGTAACACACTGACGCCGACAAACATTTTGTCCTCAATTCCTTTTATTTTGTGTCCGACAACATGTGATTCTTTTCCATACCTTTTGCACGTTCACACGGTCAAAAACCGTTGTGCCTTCATCCACTAACGCCCCAACAGGTGACCATTTCCTGTTTTTATACACACAATGTCCTATCAATCAAACGCCCCCTAGTGGTCATAGGCATAACATAAAGAACGAACAGAAAACAAAGAAAACGGCTCTTACACTCTTGCCTTCATGAACTGCCTTAATTCTTCGTGACATTCATTTAAACAAGATGCTGGAAATATTCCTGTTATTGCTGCCATATGGTCATTATTTACAGTTTTCCAAAACACCGTAAGCTACAAAATACTTTGAATAAAACTAAGTAAGTAAATAGAAATTAAATTGCATGTAACACCTCCCCCCCACCCAAGAAAACTACTAGGTGGAAAGATGTAGACTTAAATATATTCCAGTATTTCTTATCTATCATCTTAAATTCTCTTATCTTTAATTAAAAATGACCTCCATTATTGCTGGATGTCATCACTTACAGTCTGATTTCTTGGCCCTGTCACACCGATGCTGGAGAACCTCGATATTTTCTTTCATTGCAGTGAGTTTCTCATCTCAGGCCGAGAGTTCACCTGCTCTTTGTCCTCCACCCGTCGTCGTCTTTTTCATCTAGTCTGTTAGTCACCATTACATCACCACCGGCAGCCTGAACCATTCATTAAAGGTGGGATGCGGGATGAGTCGTTTACGCTACATGTCCTGACTTTGGTGGTGTTCTCCTCTCTTCAGTAACATACAGTCTATGCGGGAGCAGCTGGACACTCTTGGGCTTTGCTTCAACTGGGACCGAGTAAGTTGGACCTGATGATGAACAGAGCATCAGGCAGAGAGTTTGGCAGCTTTCAGGTCTGGATTGCTCTCTTTCGAGTGTGTGTGTGAGGTAGCTGGCACTGCTGACCTGATTCTGGCTTTCCTGACAGGAAGTGACCACTTGCCTCCCAGACTACTACAGGTGGACACAGTATCTGTTTATCAAGCTCTTTGAAGCAGGACTGGCATATCAAAAAGAGGTATTTAGTAACTGTTTTTGCACTAAAGCTCACCCTGGATTGCTTTTGAAGGAATAATATTATGTAAGGTTTGAGGTCCCTGACTGGTACAGTAATGATTGAAGCAGCTCAGACATTTCTCTTTGAATGACTTCAACAGTAGAGAGATTGGTGGAAATCGTTTATATTGAGTGTAATAAAATGCAATGACCTTAAAGTCTGCTTTTAAATTCAAGCTTCTTTCAGTGCTCTGCTGTTTAATTGGTGAGCTCATGTGTGTTGTGTCTGCTCTGTGCGCGCACGCGTGTGTGTTATCCAAGGCTGTGGTGAACTGGGACCCTGTCGATCAGACAGTGCTGGCTGATGAACAGGTGGATGAAAATGGTCTGTCCTGGAGGTCTGGTGCTCTGGTGGAGCAGAAGCTACTTACACAGTGGTTCATCAAGACTACAAAATATGCAAAGGTATAACTGCAGATGTGTGTGTATGCGTGTGTGTGTGAGAGTGAGAGAGAAAGAGAACGCTGTGTGTGTGTGTGTGTGTGTGTGTGAGACAAGTGGCATCTGAATGGCTGACCAGCAGCTTCATGTGGGTAAAAATGAGCCTCTGATAACAATCATGGCTGACACTTCTGTAACAGCAGCTGCAGTCCTGCTTCTCTGGTTCTGCAATCAGACCCCTGGAGACCGTCATTTATAGCCTGGCATCGCTCTTCCAAAGAAAAGGAGACCAGAAGCCTCAGTAATACCACCAGGTGGCCTGGCTGGCTGATGAGAAGCCTCCACCTTTCAGCACAGGGGTGAACAGGGCTGCTGCTTGGTGAAATTAGCCCCTCCAGACATATACAAATCAGCCTGGAAAAGAAGGTTCATTCATTTTTCATGCAGGATGCATGTGTGTGCATGAGCTTGCACACTGAAAGACCCTGTACAGGCAGGTGTCCATCACAGAGGTCTTTTTGCTTTCTGTGCGTGTAGAGTTGAGAAAAATTGGGCAAAACTGTGTTAATATCATATTTTTTCTCTAGAGCCACAATATAAGATTACATTCATGTTTAGTTCAACTTCAACACCTAACCTTTCAGCGTATCAGTTCAGTCACTGAATAATTATTTCAGCTCTTGTTTCCATCACAATAGAAGAGCTGATCAGGAACTGAAGAAGAGAACGGCAGTGCGTGCATCAGACGTACAGCACGAGCAGGTTTAAAGTTTTTGTGAGTGGGGTTTCATATCGTACTGAGATAAAATTGAAAGCAGTGCCTGGGAGGTGTGAAAAAAAGGTTTAAAAAATCTTTGGAAATGATGCAAAAAACATGTAATTTCCAATAAAACAAACCCAAAACTTGCAAGAACACTAGCTTGTACGTTTGAGGGTTTATTCGGTTCTTTCGTCATTTTGATTAAAAAAAAAACAACAACAACAAAAAACAACAAATTCGTCCGCAGGCAGCTGCCACTCAGGTTCAGCCGCGGCGCCGAAGTCGCCCATCCGTGTCCATGTCAGAGGTTTGAGCGGAGGTGGAAGCAGCCTACTGTGACAATGTGTTCCTGCATTTCTAATTTTCTCTGAAGAGCAGAGAAGTGGGAAGGAAGGAAGAGGAAGGTGTTAAGGGAGAGAAGTGAGAAAGACAGATGGAGGGAAAGGCGGACCGTGTCAAACCAGAGCGTGACAAATAAAAAGTGATGCAATTGGACTGTGATTTCCTTCGTTTCGTCCGCTCGCCTCTACACGTGTTCGGGTCTGTTAGACAACATTAACTTCAGGCAATATTTATTCAGTTTAGCTGTCGCATTGTCCACATTGAACAATGACTGCGTATTATTACTAAGATGGATTTTTTTTTCCCCACGTGGAGCATGCAGGATGCTAAATTATCACATGGCAGGAGCAGGAGTTTTCAATTTCATGCATAATCACTTGTTGCACTCAGACAAATGCTTCCTGCCTATTACACCACAACTGACATCTAAATGATTCACTGAAAGCGAGAGCTCAGTGCGTCGTTTGCATGCAATATTGCTCAAATAGCTTCCAGAAATGTTTGATTTCCTTGAAGTAAATTAACGTCCAACAACTGAACCAGCTCCCAAAGTGCAATTATGTGTGTTTCTCCATTGTGTTAATATATTTCTCAGAAGTGTACTTGACATCTCTCCCTCACACACACACACACACACACACACACACACACACACACACACACACACACACGCACACAGAAAACAGAGCTGACAACTCTTCCTTGTCTTAGCATGAAAATGAGACAGACTACGTG
>VOQJ01043309.1:33398-45844 GCA_015052665.1 Apistogramma diplotaenia
TTTTAAATAGCCCCCCTTGGCCGCCCGGTTTTGTTGTCCCCCTCACCCCCCCCCCCCCCCCCACCCCACCCCACCCTCAGGGCCAGTGCTTTTATAGGACCTCAGGCTGTTTGCCCTAAGCCCTCAAAGCCAAGGCTGTCCTTTGATCTGTCCCTCAGAAAAGCCTCGTTGATCAACCTTCTGCTCCCTGTGGACCTTCCCAAATGGGTCCTTTGTCCCCGAAAGGAGAGCAAGGGGGGGGGAATGTTGACGCGCGTTGTGGCTTCAGCTGGTCCACATGATGAAAACGGACAGGAGGTTCATCTTCTGAACCTGTTGTTGTTTTCCAATGATTCGTCAGAGGCGCACTCAGTAATGCTCAGTGACACAAACAGTCCATCTGGAAGAAGCCATAATGTCTAGTTTTCATTGTTGCTAACCGGCAGTGCCATGTTTCTCTGTTGGTGTTTTCAGGTGACGAGTCACTTCACAGAGGACTTCCTTCTCAACACAGCCATATCTCGACTAATGGGACTCAGTAATACACTGAGTGTGAGTGCGCGCTCTTGAAGTGGAGTACTGTACAAAAATCTTAAGCCATCTCTCATTTCTGTATGTTTTGCATCCAAGGAGCCAGATTTACTTGTCTTCTTTTTTCTTTTTTTTTTTAAGTGGTCTTGAGCAGTAGTTCTCCAAGTTGTAAAACATTTTAGTTTAGGCATTGGCTACTTTTTCATAGATTTTTAGTCCAGTTCTTGTATCTGCCCATTTTCTGTGGCATGTTTTTTTTTGTTTGTTTGTTTGTTTGTTTGTTAACACTGACTTATGAATCATTCAAGCACAAAACAAACACCTCACTCAGTGGATGAAGCACTGTATCTTTAGACAATTTGTTACTAGCAACAAAAACACATCACTTGTTGCCATTTCTTTAGTTGAATCTTTGATCTCGATGTTTTCAATATGTACATCGTGTTTCAGTAACTCACTGCACTTACTGCCCGTTTTCATAGTAAAATATAAAGAACATGGGGGCGACTCAAGACTTTTGCATTGTACTGTAAACATGTTAAAACTATTGTTTGAAAACTGAATACAATGGAAGTTATATATATATATTTTTTTTTCCTACTGCCTGTGTGTGTCTAGAGTGCAACAGTCAGGGTGTTGCAACACAGCGTGGAGTTTGAGGAAGCTCTGGCTGCCCTGGTTATGATGACAGCTCCCATGGCCCCTCACTTAGCTGCTGAGCTTTGGGCAGGTTGGTGGCATTAAAACTATTCACACACATGCACATATTCAGCGTCAAGAAGAAATGCATCACCTACCATATGATGAGGAACAGGAAGTGAACACAGCCTATCTTACACTTAACAACTTGCCAACTATTATTTCATTATTTGTAAATGAGAATAATTTTGGTGTGTAAAAGAGGAAGTGGCCTCTGATAAGCATCTAACACCAGTGGACGCCCCCCCCCCGCGAAGATGACACAGAATATCAATCAGTGAGCGAAGCTGCACATTGTTCCCTTAAACACACTAAAGAAACCTTCAGTACATTTGACCTGAAATAAACAACAAAAAGGAAGCCGTAGCGTCACTTTCTGTGCCCCGTGTGGAAGTGTGCGCTTGTGCTGCCCTGGAGGACATCCTTTTCTTTCCATGCTTGCACAGACACAAGCTTTCTGCGCACAGCTGAGAGAGAAGAGGGAAACCAGACAATAAGAAGATGCTATAGAAGCTATAAAAAGGTGACGCCAAACGCAGACAAGTTTTCCTGATGATAACGTGTGAATAAGGGATCCAAGTTGATTTTTTAGTGAAAGGAAGTTCGACACGATAGCATGAGCAGTCCTCTTTTTGTTTGTTTGTTTGTCCTTACGATCAACAATCATTGAGTTCAGTTTCACTGCATGGTTTCCCCTGCATCATGTTTAGCCCCCACAGCTCGAGAGCCACTGATGTAGAGATATAAACAGGACATACAAGACGTGTGACCTCTGTCACACTCTGTACTTTACTCTCTCAGCCGCTCTTCGTAATTTTACACCCAGTGCAGGATAGAGGAAGTTCACATCCTTCCCTTGTGCTTCCAGAGGACAGGAGCTCACTGTAAGAATAGCTGTGTTGTTGTTGTATGACCCATTATCGAGATTTAAAGTCAACCACGCAGCTATAAAATGAACCAAGTTCACTTTTTTCTTGTTTCCACTTTTCTTGCTGACTCTTTAGTACCTCAGCATGTTTCCTCAGCGTGTCAGCAGATATTGTCCATTTTGGGTCTTTCCCAGGTCTTTGCCAGGTGAAAAACCCCCTTAGCCCCATTCTTCAACGTGGAGGGGATGTCCTACAGCAGTCCTGGCCGACTGTGGACCCAGAGTATCTGGATGTCCCTGACTTTGTGGAATTGTCTGTACTGGTAAGTTTAGATAAATGCAAATGCTCAGTAAGTAGGCAGCAGAAGTGAAGGTTTTGTCTCATGCTGAACAAGGAACTAAATGCATGAATAAAGGCTTGTCAAGCTTTAATGAATCCTTTATATACATTTTTTTCATGTAAGGGCTTCACAGTTCTCAGGTGGGCTCCACGCTGTGCATTCAAATGGGCTCCACAGTCTCATGGATGTGTATCTGACAAATCTGCAACATCTTGTTGAATCTGTGCCATGAAGAATTAAAGCAGCCCTAAAGGCAAATGGGCTCTGACCCACTACTAGCAAGGTGTACATAACAAAGTAGCCACTGAGGGTATATGCTAAACTTTATTAAGAGGAATATGCATGTTTTCATCATACATCCTCTAGCATTTCCTTAAAGTCTCCATTTTTAGTTCCATGATTACATTCATGGTCTGTAATTTTCAAGAGAACCTATGATTAGCCTGTGTATGTGTGCGCACGCACGTGCATGTCTTCACAAGTGTGTGTGTGTGTGTACCTGTGTGTGTTTATGCTTTGGCATGTCAGGCAGTGTGCTTAAAGCTAAATAGACGAGTTAGTCAGTAATTAAAAGTTAAGAGCAGAATTGGTGTATAATTCCTGCCTCACTGTCACTCTTTCACTCACGTGCTTTTTTTTATTTTTAACGCTTATTAGCTCAGAAACCGTCACAGACTTCAGTTTGGCAGAGTGCACAATCACCAGTAATTCAAGTGTCTGAGTTTTAAACGTGCACAGACAGTCAGAGGACATCTCCAGCTGTGACGGTGTTTGCAGGAAATACACTCGTGTCAGATCAAACACATCACACATGAATCAACACAAAGGCACACACAAGTGCTATTCTTTGTGCTGCCCTGGATATCAGCTGGGCTAATAGAGCTTCAGCTGCTGTAATATGACTATTTTCTCTTTTACAAGGTAGTATCCCCTGAGAGAACCTTTTAATCCCTTTACACACGCACATAGTCACACACTCACCTGTGATTACAACAAACAGAGTAAGCTGAATAACAGCACCGTTCTTTCACTTGTGAGAGACAGAAATGGGCGTGTCTGCTTGTGCTGTTCTTGCTGCGGAGATATAAATCTCATTGCAGCTACATTTTGGGAAATTAGCAGATTTCTGTGTAAAAACTCAATTAGGTAAGGGCTACCTTGGGAAATAGTGTTTATGCTAAGGCTGGTTCACAGGAAAGCACACGTCTGATTGCTGGCGGGTGTGTCCTGCTCTGTTCTCACATTTCTCCACATGCATTTTCCGTGTCTTAGTGAAAATACTCTTTTTACACATCTCTGCAGATTCACACACACTGTATATATATTTGAGCTTCCATTGCTCAGTGATGATGATGGTGGTGGTTTTCTCTTAGACTGAGTGCTGTGTTGTGGGTTTCCTCACTCCCTCAGTCCTTTAATCACATACTTGGGTTTGGCCCCAGAATGGAGGCCAATGCTGAGTGGCCTCAGTCTCAAACACACACACACACACACACACACACACACACACACCATTAATTTACCACCACTTCTAGAATTAGGATCATGTTCAGCGTGTGCACACATACACTTGCTTCTAAACATACAAGACCGAGTGCCCTCACCATGCATACCGCTAACTATGTGTTTTAAAGGATGCACTGTGTATGTAGAAGGGAAGGTGGAGTCTGCTATTTTGGGAGTTTTGTGCCAGGAAGTAGTTTATAATAAAACTTCCCATGGCACAACACTTTCCCCCCCCCAAGTAACTAAATGGAAAAACCTTTAACCAAATAAATACACAACTTCTCTCATCTCACGCCTTCTGTTTCTTGCACTCAGATAAACAACAAGTCCTGCGGCACTGTGACGGTGCCTCTGCAGGTGTCCAAAGACGCCAGTCGGGTGCAGCAGCTGGTTTTGGAGAGCCCCATTGGACAGAAGCTTCTGAGCAAACACAGCATCAAGAGGGCCATCCTGTCTCCCAGGACCGCACTCATCAACTTCCTTGTTGATGAGTGACATTTGTTCACCAGTGCTTTAGTAACTGCTGCTAACTGGAGCTCAGCACAGAGACAGATTTTTTTTTAAACTGTACTTGAGGTGAAATGGTAAAGGTCAGTTTATATAAAATAATGTCAATGTAAATATATCTACAGACATTTTTATTTATGTTTCTATTTTAAATAAAAGACTCAAGAAACAGGTTTCAAGTCTCTTTAATGCAGCACCTATCTTTGTTAGATCAGGCTTCAGGACCTTCCCTTCCCTCAGACCTCTTTAGATTCTAGTCATTTTTCACATTCTCCACGTTTAAGCATTGTACCAGTGAGCACAGCTTCACACCTCTCAATCTACCAGTGCACGTCCCAGCCAAGTCATGCAACCGTGATTTGCCTTATCAGCACTTGTGTGCACCACCGGCCCCGTTTTTGGCTGCATGGACACGGACCGCCGTTTGGCTTCTGGATGCACCGCTGAGCTCGGTGAACCCCGGCTGCCTGGAGTTAACTGAAGGGCCTCGAGTGGTTGGGGATTTTTTAACCTTGTCACCGCATCATTTGTTCTGTGCCTCATGGCCAACTGTGCCTATTCATCAGCACTGTGTCTTGACATTAGACCAACGTGACTCAGCCCTTAGCGCTATCCTGGCAAGAGAGCACACACGCCAGAGGCACTATCTTGAGTGCCCACCCACTGGCCTGTCTCTAAAGCTTGGGTGTGTTAGCAGTCACTTGAAATGTGCTACCATTCCTCTTCTGCGACTCACAGCGCACACATCTCTGATTAGTCCAGTTTTTGAGAGCTAAAGCTTAGGAGCTGACCTTGCAACACTTTAAGGCCACGCTTTTAATTTGATAGTATTAGCTGGCTAGTGACTGATAAAATCATTCTGTTGCCTGCTGTATAATTAGTGGATTGTTTTTAGTTACTCGTGCAGAATTTTAAAAATGTGCAGACACAAAGAAAAAATCAGATTCTTACTGACCCGCTAACCCTTTCCCCATATTCGCCCACTTTATCTCTCAGCATCAGGTGACAGGAAGAGGCTCACAAGAGAGACAGAATAACAGGAAGAGAAACCAGGAATAAGAGGAGGGGAGTAAAGAACTTGAGCTCTGTTATTCTCTGCATTGTCTCAGATTACACAATGGCTCGATACTGTCACAGCCCAAAATAAAGCAAGACAAAGACACAGAGGCATTTACCTTCCCTCGGCTCATCTCTGTATTTCCCATGTTTTCTTTCACACATTCATATTGGCTGTTTTAAATAGCCATTAGATCACGAGGAGTTCGTTTTTAACCCCCCTCGGTTGCTTCCTTTTTTTTGCAGCTCTCTTCACACTTTCCTTTACTTTTCCCACTGGTAACGGCAGCTAATGAGCATGTCTGAACTTGATGTGGCCTCAATAACGGGCTCAGGTTGCTGTGTCATTAAAGAGAGCAGCAGCGTAACCGTTCTTTAGGCCAGTATGAGTGAAATGATTAAAAAAAAATCATTCCCAGACTACAGTTACCCCTTTTGAATAAATGAGATCTGAACTGCAGTGATGCATTAATTTTGTCACTTTCAGCCCATGTCATCATTTAACACTTTTTGTCATCTCTGCAGTTTCCATGACGACTGAGATCATTGAAAAGGCAACAGTAATCCACTGTGACTCACTTTCTCTTCAGGCCACAGTCATAGCCTTTCTTGCACAATATGGATTGTCTTTGATGAGTTGAAGTAAATCACTCCTCTGCCCCTTGAGAAATCCTGCTGGTGACGCGGATACGGGTGGAGCACACAGCGCCACAGTCCCAGTCGCCCTCCTTTTGCAGCAGTCCTGGACTGGGCTGTGGGTCTAATGGGTGGGTGGGGGGGCGACGCTGTAACACACACAGCTCATTATCTTGCAGGATGACCTCAAGGCTAGAAAAATGCTCCTTTGTGGATATTCTTTGTGAGTTCATTGTGTAAGCAGAGTTTCATTAATCCTTTTAATTGTATTATAGATTAAATTAAACTCTTAGCGTGTGGATGCATACTACACTCCTGCATTATACTTATTAATTTACAGTACCGTGCAAAAATCTTCTCAATATTTTACTAGGAAAATGGGAACTGGATGCAGAGATTTATTGAAACGTGCAAACATACACGGAACTACAGGATATTACATACCCGTCTCTGTCTAGTCTGAAGATATGGCAGGTTTTAAGGTAATAAATCTTTGGGAATCACCTTGTTGGTGCAAAAGTACTTTTTTTCACACCTGTCAAACTGTGTTATATTAAGCATTTTTTCATATATTCAACTAAAGAAATGGGAGCAAAACGGGCTGCTAGTAACAAAGTCGCTAAAGATACTATTTAAAATGGGTTCTTTGCTGTTATGTGTAGGTACCACACTGGCTCATCCCCATGACTGAATGATTCGTAGGTCAGTGTTAAGTGGTTTAACAAACAAAAATGGTTAAAATGGTCAGGTACAAGGACTGGACTGAAATTGAGGGCCAGTGTACAAAGCAAAACTTTTTGTACTGAAAGGATCCATGAATCATTTTAGTACAAACACTGATGTCCTCGCTGCAAATAAATCTATGGTGGAATCACAAAAGAATGGCCAGGATTTCTTTTTTCATTCACTCTTTTCATCATCTGTCTTTATTTGCATTTTTAAAAAAAACATTTCTATTAACTTCATCTTTTCCATCTAACCTGACAAACTGTTGCATCTTGGCACACAAAGCTGTTTACTCATTACTGCTGATGCGTCAAAGTGAAAGTCAACAATTTCTGCATTCTGAATTTGCTTTTATGCAAATGTTAATGCCTTAGAATACAGGAAACTGGCTGCTATACATCTGTTTAAAATATAGGGTTTTATCAGCTGTGCAGACTGAAAAGGCATCTGAAATAATGTGATTTAATTCACTGCTTGTTTAATAAATGATTGCAGCAGATATCCTTATAAACAAGAGAAACAACAACAGAACTTTGGATTTCAGGAAATATTAGTCTTGTTTAACAAAAAAGGCAAACTGTTGACATTGTACCGTCTAAGATCTGATATAACTGTGAACATGTAGTCTGAAACCTGCCTAATTTGTATTTATTTTTCAGTTCTGTTTTTCTCAGTTAATGAGGTTCCAATGACACAATTAACATAATGTTTCCAGAGTTATTGTCACCACATGGCTGGATTAACCTCAGAGATATTGAACAAAGTAAATGCAGAACATGGATGCACTGATGTTATGGATGACACAGTGCGAGTTGCTTTGATGATACTTGTTCAAATGTTTTGTTTATGAAGTCTTCTGTTTAACAGTTTAACTGATTTCATGCCAAAGTGCCATGCTAACAACATTTTGGATGTAGACAGCTTGATATATGCATTATAAATGTGCTGCTCTACATGCAGCAAAGCCATACTTAAAGAAAAAAGATGACAAAACTTTGTGAGCAACACTTTTAAGCAATAACACATTTGAGCAACCTCTGGCATTTTTTTTGTTGTTGCAGCAATAGTACCCACAGCTGTTCCAGTGAATGTGTTTAAGGGGTAAGTCAAGCAAGTTAGGCCCCATGCATAAAGAAAAAACTGTTTCTTCAGGCTAAACCTTTTATTTTATTTTTCTATCACCAGCTGAATCCTCGAGGTCCCCTTAATATCAATATATGCATACTCAGGTTTCTTGTAGGACACTCATAAAATATGTTCACTGCGCATTATGAGTTTGTCCTGCTGGACCCCAAATCTGCCTCAAATATTCCAGCCAGGGCTAGGACACAATGCAGAGGGGTTACACTGTGTGTGTGTGTGTGTGTGTGTGTGTTTTGCATGAGCAGGAATGTATGATGTCATTCAGCCATAAACAGACAGGGCTGTTAATACCCCCCCCCCCAAAAACCACAGGAAAGCACACCCATACAGTAGTTACTGCCGAGCTTTATGAATATTAAACAACAGATTGTTTATGAGATGTGGGATGAGTTTAAATAGTTGTGTCACGAGTTACAGTTCATTTAAAAAAGAAAGAAAAAGCTTCTTTTACCAGTGCTGTTTAATAAAAGCATACACATCAATTCCGAGAAAAGCAACACATTATCCTAAGTCATTTCAGGTGCCAGCTTCTTAAATGTGTAATAGCAATTTTCATTCTTTCTTTCATCCGCGACACTGAACCCAGAAGTGATGGAAAGGTATTTGCAACCTGTGGCCTCTAAAAGTAAAGGCAGCAATAACAGGGTCCTGCCTTAGAAATGTGAAGTAGGTTCTTAGTTACACTAAGAACGAAAAGCTTTAAATGTAGAAAAATGGCCACTGTGAAAGTAGCAGAAGTCACAAGTCAATGAAAATAAAAGTTAGTGGAGGTTAGGGAAGGAGAATAATGCATTTTTTTTTCTTCCTCGAAGAGGGGGGAGCTGAGTCAATTCCGTGATATTTTTAACGATGACACATGATGCATGGCACAGTTAACAGAATAAGTGGGTGAATGAATGCTAACTGAGCTATTTTAAACCGAGATATAGGCTATCTGGTTACATAAATAACGCTGATTAATGGCGGGGAGCGCTTATCTTACTTGTACTTGTCGTACTTGATTTGAGCGCTGCGCCTTTAAAAACAAACTGTTCCGTTGTGAAGTCCCAACCGTCGACCCGGCGGCCACGTACGGCTCGGTGCTCCAACGGTTCTCCCACGGGTTGGATGACTTTTATCCACCAAACGTGGCGATATTAACGACATTTCGGCTATTTTAAGTGCTTTCGAGTAGTTTTTCTTTCAGAGGTGCGAAGGACAAAGTTTTTGAATGAAGCTGTGAAGCGGCGGTAGCGGCAGCGGGAGGAGGGGGCGGTTTGTGGGGTCGTCCGGGGGTATCGGATCTGAGATCTGCTCACATTTATAACCAAGCAGACGGCGGCTTCTTTGGGGCAGAGCTGAGCTTCACGGACGGACGGTTTCGCCGAGGAGGACGCGGAGCTCCAATTTCGTCACTGGGAAAGACTTAAAGGACCGGGAAAGGTTGGAAATAACAGGAAAGTATTTTTTTTTCTTTACCAAGGCTGGACTACTAACTGTAAAGTTTGGAAGTTTCACTCTTTGGCAGATTTTTGGGATTTCGCTAGGCTTTCGCCCGGAGATCCAACTACTTGTAACTTTCCTGAAACAGGGCCGATACGTCTTTTCTAAAATGGATAAATACGAGGATTTAGGGCTTGAAGCGAGCAAGTTTATCGAGGACCTAAACATGTATGAAGCATCCAGAGATGGTTTGTTTCGAATGAGGAGGGATGCGGGAAATAACCCGGACTTTGAAGAGACAAGAAGAGTTTTTGCCTCTAAAATGACTAAAATACACATGCAGAAGCATCAGGAGGAGATGGCCAGAAACAACCAGGCCATTAGAATGAACGGGGCTCACAACAGCACACATTACACCAAAGACAGACCGCCCATCAATAGTTACAGACAGCCCGGTGAAGCTGCTGCGAAGCCCCCACTGCTATCTGGCCCTGTGCCGATCAGCGCTGCTGGGAATCAGTACGCACAGTTTGACGGCCAGAGACACCACACGGGTATCCAGTCTGAACTTCCTACCGGCAGGTCATACGATTACGGAAACAATTACGACAGTAAGGAGCGTTTAGAGCCTCATTCATACCAGCATGCCACCCCTTCTGCACCTAGTTCTGGAAACCCTTCTCATGCTCGTCACCCAGTGAGCCAGCCGTCTGCTTGGGCCCCATCCAGAGACAGCCAGCTTGCAACATCTTTGTCTGGGTCAGGGAGCAGCAGTGCATCCCAGCAGCAGCCCCAGTGCCTGCAAGCACCTTCCACCTTCAACAGTCTTCCCTCCCAGCAGAATCAGGCTGTCACTTCTCCTGTTAATAGAAGTCCGCCATCCCCTGCTGGGCCAGCTAAAGGATGGGTCGGAGAGCCCTCTGACTCTGCAAAACCAGACCTGGCCCCTATCCTGCCTCTGAGTGCCTTCACAGGAGGAGCTGACTTGCATGTGCAGCAGCCCTCCACCAAGCCTGTGTCCCATTACATGCCACCACCAATTTCTAAACCATCTGTCAGCCATAATGGTCCTGTGGCAGCCGCCTCTGTTCTTTCTACAACTTCTGAAACACCTCAGGCCAAAGCCCAGGTGACAGCTGCTGCTTTAAACCCCAAAAGCATCAACCAGGGTCAAGGTCAGAGCCAGATGCCTGCTTGTGTACAGGCCACCAGTGCTGAAACGGAAGTCCCATGCTCCTCTAAGCCTGTCCAGCTGCCTTGTCAGGCTCTCCATATGCACTCACCTGAACAAAGTCCTTCAGCAGCAGAAATGAAATTAGAAGCCCTCACTAAGCGACTGGAAAAAGAGATGGATGCCCAGCCAAAGGCTGATTACTTTGGTAAGAATTCAGATTACCAGCGTTAACAAGGGGATTTCTGACAGTTAGGCAACCGAAAACCACCAAACCACAGTCCAAAACATAAACCGATATAAGACATGTCTACTACAGAAACCCAGAAGAGGAATGACAAAGGGTGCATGTGTCAGTGAATGAAGCCACAAACCAACATGCTTCTTTCACTGACACATGCTCCTTTTTCTGTGATATGACTGCATCCTGGCAGTTTTATTTCTAAAGGCAGTTTTCATCTTTTTGAACTTGCTAGACAGATGCTGTGGTGGTTTTGTCTTCTTTTTCTCCGTGGAATGCAGACAGGATCATTTTCTAATTTGTCATGTCTCATGTAATTGCTTAATTGGCTACCCACAGCAAACCCTTTTGCAGTAAAAGAATGTCAGAGGCCAATAAGAAGAATGTTACCCTCTTATGTCATCTCGGGGATGTAATTGATTACTATTGAGGCACTTAACACCATACTTGGAGCTTTATCACTTTGGATCTGTGGGGCATCAAGTTTGTAATTGTATTGATGCTCCTCCTGTGTTGAGTTTGTTTCACTGACAGTCGAATGAGGTCACTGACACAGAACTGTGCTTGTGCGTTTTTCATTATTCTTAATGTAAGCAAAGTATCAGGTTTGTGCATGCACTGAACACAGTCGCACAGAACGCTGCATTATCTCGCGCAGACTTGATATTCCCTGAATATCAATGATTAATTGAATCCCTGGATCCTGAAGGATATCCGGATGTGGATTAGTTTGGAATATGTTCTCGAGAGACGATGCCTTCCTTTCAGTTTGATGTGAATTTGTGAACATATGGCATGAAAGGTCTGACTTTGCCTTATCTTAAAGAATACTACTGAAATTTTCATATAAATCTGTCAATATTTGACTAATAACTCCTAACAAATTCACCAACAGACAGACTGAATCAATTACATAACCTCCTCGGTGCAAGTAAGGATAACAATTTTGACTGCAAATGTTGGAATCTGGGGTCATACGATGAACAACCTGAATATTCTGCTATCAGAAGATGAATGCATGTTGAAAATCGGAAGCTCCCTTTTCAGATCAGCTGATTGGTTGTAATCACAGATGCAGATCTATCAGGTGTTAGCTTTTGGCTCTGAAAGTGTAGCAATCTTTGAAAACAGTGGGAAGGGAGAGAGTAGGAGACATGCGATGCCCACCCGTGCCCCCTCGCTGGAGGAATTTCCTCCTGGAATGTCACCCCCCACCCCTCAGGTGGGTTTCTATTGGCGTGTAAGGAAAGATGCTGTGGCGTACGTCACTGCCACGAGCCTCATAAATAGCCCCGTAACGTGGATGTTACGGATGTGTGGGAGAGCACAGCATGCCGAGGTGAAGATTTCAAATTAATGCTTTATATGTCTTTATTTTCACACACGCTGTCCTACGTAGCCCACACAGAGTTCCTATATGGAGTTTCCCACCCGATTATGGCTCATCCTCTGAGTCATCATTACACCAGGAGAAAAAAAAAAAGAAACTAGTGTAGGCTATTCTCAGTCGCTCAAGTTTCTCCAGAAAAGACCTACTTTTGAGCTGTTTGCTTTTGTAGATCTCGTGTGCCCAAACCTTTGACTGGTGCTGTGTGTGTATGTATGTGTGTGTATATGTGT
>VOQJ01043310.1:0-12476 GCA_015052665.1 Apistogramma diplotaenia
TTTTGCACTGTGGGCCACATGCAGCTCACTTCAGACTTCAGTGGGCCAGACCAGAGAAACCTCCTTTCTGTCTGTGCACAAGTTCAACTGCATACTGAATCCCAGAGATATCTGAATACAAGAAAAAGGCTGTATGTAATGTTTTAATACGACAGAGTCATCTGTCAGCACCACTCTTTGAGCTTAAATTGTAAGAAATGTATAAAACTACTGGTAGTTCTTTGTCCAGGCTGTCTTGTAATTATATAAATCAGGAAACAGAAATGTAGTTTTTCAAAATGTGGTTTTACTGTGAAGCCGTCATAAAAAATTAATTCTATAGTAGTGACAAAAACAGGGGTTCCATCATCCAGCGGGCCGGATCAGAGTCTTTGAGGGGCCGGTTCTGGCCCCCGGGCCTTATGTTTCACACCTCTGTGTTAAGGTGTACTACGTAGTTGGTCTATAGCTACATACAAAAGTGCGATCAGGCAGAACAGTAATGTCCACTTTGGCCATTGTGTTTAAGGTGGCAACATTGTAGCTTCCAAAAGGCACTTCCATGGCACCCGCTCCCATGTATGCATTTTTAATAGATTAACTCTAACATCGGGACACTCAGGAAACGGCTTGTGGCAGACTTGAACCTGAGCAGCCCAACATATTGGTAACATGCACTAATTGGCAAATTATACTGACACTCACCTCTGACCAGTGACAGCGATACTAAAGCGATGTTGTTTAATGGTACGGTTTCTCTTCAGTTTAAAGCTGCTTTAATCAAGTGTCAAATAAATAAAGTGTCAAATTACATTGTGATGAATTGTCCTCAGGGTCTGCAGTACTCCTCAGCTCTGTGTGCTTTAGCATCCCCAACCTGTCCTTTTGGTGTTCAGGTCCACATCTTCACATTTTTGATTCATTATCACTTCTCACATTAATGCTACTGACAGATGCAGGCAGTGTTTTACAGTCAAAAAGCTCGAAAAAAAGCCACCAAACTGCAAACAGAAAAAAAATATTGCATTACTCTAACCCATAAGCAAATAAAACTTTACCTTCTCCAGTGAATGTGTTTGAATGTGTAAATAAGCAAATGTTATAGAGCATGTCAATCTATTTGGTCTCACAGCTTGTTTCCGCTGCCCCCAGGTGTCCAAAAAAAACAAAAATCAGATGATGAATTTGTGGCTCAAACCCAATTAGCATTTCTCTAAATACCAAATGCAAGAATGAGCCGTATGTACTTTGAGGATATTCACAGATGTCTAGTATATATATATACGCATATGCTTGCTCCCAAATTTGCCTTGAAATACAAAGAACAGCAGCAGCAAGGTTCACTGAACACTGATTTTTAAAATAAAGATATCTAGCTTGACAAATTACCCACTGTTTAACTGACAGACAATGGGTTCTTCTACATCATTCTTCCCTGACATCCACACCGACTGAGCACATCTGCTTCTCCTTAATATGCAGGGAACGATTTATGATCTAAAATATCCTCTGGAAAACAAAAACCTATAATCAATAATGAATTGGAATCTGACTATTTGTAATGTGAGGATTCTGTGTACAACCTGCAGCTGATGATCAAAGCATACAAAGGGGAGCACAAGTTATCATCTTCAACTCTTCTCTCAGTTCCCAGTGACCTTGCATCCATAGACGGCTATTGTTCCTCCTAAAAGCAGATGAGTCACATTAAAAGATTGCGGCAAGGTTTTGCTTCTTTAATTACCACTTGTGGCTAAAAGCAGATGTGGAAGAGTTTTTGTTTCCTTTGAAGATTTGACCTTGTGTTCAAACTTCCTCATCATTACACTCTCAGCTTATTGTGGGAGAAAACCTCCCTGCACATCCTTTAGCGACTAATATCAGCTCGCACGGTTATAAGGCTTTAAATGTAAAGCAGTTGGGAAACATTATTAAAGGACCCTTATTAACAACTCATTCTGTTACAGGATGAGAAAGCAGCAATGACAAACTGGTGCATTGAGAGAAAAAATAAAGTGGATTAATATTTTAAGGTTCTTGGTCGAATAGTGGAACAGATTTACTGGCAGCTATAAAACCCCACTTTCATGTCTGTGGGCTTCAAAACCATTTTGATAGTGTGCTTTTTGTGTCAGTGCTCTAAAGGGCAGGAAAAAAAACATCCTCAAGGAGAATGTTTTATAATTTCATCAAGTCCATCTGAAGCAATTATAATGGAAGATCGTTTACGCCGCTGAAATTTTATTTTGGCATCCATAATTCAACATTTCCAAGAATCTCAAAGTTTTGAGTTTCCTCTGGCAGAAAGGATGTCATTTCCTTGTTATTCGGAAGGAGAAGGCGGAAAGCATCAGCTGTTCAACAGTTGGGTTTGAACACACTGATTCCATACCTTTATGCAGCTATCGTTTACCAGAAGGCACTCAAACTCGAGAACCTGCAATTCGCTGGGAGCACACTGATGCTTTTGAGTGCACCTCCTTCTCTTCTCTTACCAACTCAAAATTGAGTTGTTTTCTCAAAATGTTGACAAGTGGAAGAGGATGGATGGATGGATGGATGGATGGATGGATGGATGGATGGATGGATGGATGGATGGATGGATGGATGGATGGATGGATGGATGGATGGATGGATGGATGGATGGATGGATGGATTTAAAAAATTGCCATTCATAACTCAAAATTTCAAGATAATATGTCGAAATTTCAAGTTATGGGGAGGAGGTGTTAAAAACAGATCTTTCATTTGTAGTGAATTGGGAAAAGTGACTGTGTGGCGGATTAGATGGACAGCAGCCTCAGAGGGTTTGCATACAACAGCTTACAGTCATGTGGAAAAGAAGCTACTGTAAACCCTCTTTCATTTCTAATGAAAAAAAAAAATCACCCTTACCCGGTTCAAAAATTATTAAAATACAACCGCATGATGTATTACACCGTGTCATTATTTATATAAAAACAAAGCCTAAATGCAGAAGCAGTGTGTGAAAAACTTAGTCCTTGCTTGTAGAACCACCTTTAGCAGTAATAACTGTATGACTCTCACTTTATTATTGCGCAGGAACTTTGGCCCACTCTTCTTTAAAGCATTGCTTCAGTTCATTGAGGTTTGTGGGCTTTTTGTTTATGCACAGCTCTGTTATTACCTCAGCAATTTAATCAGGTTGAAGTCTGCACTTTGACCTTGATTCTTTTATTGTGATTGTCATAGATATGCTGTGGATAATGGCCCTGTTGCATGACACAACTTCAGCCAAGCCTTAGACTGATGGCCTCACATCTGACTCTAGAGCACTTTGGTATACAGAGAAGATCACCACTGATTCACTGGACTGTGAAGTGTCCAGGTCCTGTGACTGCAGAACAAGGCCAAATCATTATCCCTCCACCTCCGTGCCGACAGTTCTAACGAGGTGTTTGTGCTGATATGATGCATTTGGACTCTGGACATTGTTTGAGATGGTTTATGGTTTGTTCAGCCGTGCTACTGTGTGATTTTAAGAAAGATGTGCCGTTGTCCTGGTTGCCTTTCCAAACAAGCCATACACGTTTGGTCTTTTTCTAAGTCTGCCGTTATGAAGATTAATATTGAACATAGTAACTGAGGCCTGTCAAGTCTGACTGTTTTCCACTTGTGAATAATCGTTCTCACTGTACGGACTTCAGACTGCTTGGAAGTGGTCTTATAACTCCAAAATTGATGGGCAGAAACAATTCCTTCTTTAAGTTTATTGCCGATGTCTTTTCTCCTTGGCAGTGTTAACATGCACCTGAATGCTCCAGACTTGCAAGCTGCTAAAGCCTCTGCATTCATAGAGGTGCTCACACTTGATGATGATCAGTTAATCAAATGCATTTCATTAGCAGCACCTGGCTACTACTTCCTTCTTAATTCCGATGGAAACTTCGTTTTTCCACACACTGCTTCTACATTTTAGCTTTATTTTTGTTCCATAAAGAAATGGCACAGTATAAGAAGGAATATATCGCTCCCTGACAACTAGAGAGCGAAAGGGAGAAAAAAAGATTAGAGTCAAATAAAGTCAAACCAGCAATGACACCAACTGTTCTCAGCTATTAGCCAGAATACACAAAATCTCAAGGTCATGTCATATTCGCATCCTAAACTCCCTAAAAATCAGGCAAGAGGAAATGGGCTTTAAACAGTTTTTCCAAAACAGGTCACGCCTTACTGCACACAGAAGAGAAGTGGGGATTTTGGAGTAAGATAGTGCCACTAAACTACACCAGGAAGGTGGTTTTTTTTCTCCTTCAGACGATATGCAGATTATTTTCAGAAGCAAATGAAACACTTAACTTGGCAAAATGAGAACATATCAGTTGGAGCTTCTTAGCACCGCTTGCTCAGTTAAACACTAATTAACTTGTTTATTTACTCACCCTGTACACTTTCATTTAATCCTGATGGCAGTGCATTTTTATGCGTGAACCTTCAGTATTTATTTATGCAACATGATCCACGTGGGCTTACACAGCAATATCGAAATCTCGACATAAATCTGTAAACATGAATTTATCGTAATCTAAGAGAAAAGCACTGCTAACTTTACCTGCCTGACAACATCACGCGATGAACAAGATCCCGGAAGCTGCTAATAAGTAAAACTAGAAGTTGTGCCCCAATTTCTCAGCCGATGTAGTTATTTGGACCTACAGTACCATGGAGATGGATATATACTAGCAGATAGTAGCACTGTTGACTCAAATCTAAGTGTCTACAAATAAGGTGGCAACTACTCACATATTTATCCGTTACCGCTGATTTCATGGCTGATATCGTGACTTAAATGAGAACAATAAGAAGAAGTGAAGAACAAGACCAGTCTTGTTTGTTCACAGATCTCAAGTGTGTATACACAACACTACCACTATTAATACTGTAGATACAGTCGTCTCAGAGAATCCAGGCTCTAAGTAAAGTCAGTGCACAGTGACTTCAAATATTAATTTTCTTATATGCTCATCTTAAGTAGTGTACAACCATACTTTTATACAACTTAGGGCCACAACAAATCACTGCAGTCATTTTCATACCATCTGAAAATTATGCGTTAAATTAATAGCTGCTGTTATCACTTTCCTCAGACCAAGTTGGGGTTTTCAAAAAAATCTGGTTCTGTCTGACAAACAGTGCAAAATACCACATAAAACATTATATAAATGCTTGAAGTAGTAAATATTTCCTGGAAAAAAATCACCGTTATCAAAATTTGCTGCTGATCAGTCAGTGATCAGGACTCAGTGGATCAGAGCTAAAAAATAAAATAAGTTTTAAACAAAAGGGAAAAAAACTGCACTGAAAACAACTCTGAAGGAAAAGAAGATCAAAGAAAACGAAGCATTATTTCTCACCTGCTGTGCCATTGGACACGATAATAATAATTAGCATTTATATACTAACACCAAAACTAGCTGCTTATTGACAAAGATTATCCTGGGAATAACTATGAATGAGACGATGGGAAGAATAAATGACGGAGGGAAGTAAATCCTTCCTGTGAGCGCAACGGTCTCAGAACACACAGCTGTTGTGTTTACACAGTGATAAGTGCTTTTTGAAGTGGCCGTGTGTTCACATTAGACTTCTTTAAATGTATGACACTACAAAAGTACACTCAAAGCACAGCAATGGGAGCCGATGTAGCCCTAAAGATCCAAGGAAACACTGGAGGGTAACAGGAACTATTAAGACTGTGGTGAAGACTGCTGACAATTTGGGTGCTAAAAATCTCTGCAGTTATATCAGTACGAGCTTGAACTCTTAAAGAAGCGTTTCAAAGGTCGAAGAAATCTAGCTAAAGTCTTCATATGATTATTTTACAATACCCAAGTGGGCTAAAGTCCCGATTAAAATCTGACAAGTGTCTGTAATGATTTACTGTTGGAGTTCTGCCACCTGTTAACCAGTCTGTATTTCTAATACACGCAGTTGAAGGCCTTGTAGCTTTTAATATTTGGCCCAGCAACAATAAATCTGAGGGACGGTTGGGACTCTGCGCAGTCTTGGACGTCCCCTGCTTTACAACGGATGTGTCGTGTTTAAACACGTATGAAATAGTCTTACCTGTTCTTCCAGAAACACCAACAACAGGGGAAAGTTTTCAGGCTAACCGCACCAAGTCCCGCCGCGGTGTCACGCGTGGGTATAAGTGTAAAATGAAGCGTTACAGAGAGCTGTCACGAACCACTTAAAGTCCACGCTCTGAATCCACCGACCACCCCGCTGTGCCGATATGAACCGCGGATTTCAGCTCAGAGGACAACGAACCGCGTCGTATGTGGAAATGGCTTTAAGCGACACCGAGTAAGGTGCGCAAGTTCCGGTTGACGCCTTCACAATAAAACAACTTTAAGTTATAAAGTTTTTAATAATATGGGAAATTATTTGCTTTATATTGGAACTACTTAATGATTATTACAGGACTTTTTATATATAAAAAGACCCTAAAGATGAAAATAAATCTCACTTTTGCTGTTTGTTTGGTATTTTACACTTGGTTACAGTGCTCCAAGTCTCTGATTTCCCTCACTGCATATAATGAATACTAAGATTTGTTTTGAAAAGAGCCACAAATGCATACATTGTTTTCATGGTCTACTGTCAGGGACCAACATTTGCACAAATGTAGCACTTATTCCCCACTGTCCCACATAATGATAGAATGTCCCACCATGGTGGCCAGATCCTAACAAATAAGATGTGGGGCATATGAATACGTTTGTATGGACCAATATAACTTAATATATACATACACACAAATTACACCAGTTAACGGTTTGGCACTGATCATATGAAATAGACGAATATTCATTTTTCTCAACTTCTCATAAGCATAAATGGAAGCAAAAATGTGCCATTGTGGTGCAATGCAAAGTGAAAGTCTTTTTAAAATTCCACCTGCTGTTCTGTCTGCCAGTCAGCATGTGGCATTATTTCAGTTTGTCGGGCCAAGAGATAAAAACAAAGCTGTGCAGTCCTACATACAAGGTGACACATCTGGCCGCTTTGTATCTATGTACATTTTGATTTGGTCCAGTATTTAAGAGTTATCGGTGCAGGACAGGCACTTTTACAGTCTTCTACTGCATATGCTGTGTTCAGCAATACTAAAGCAGTAACAAAAAATACAAAATTACAAGTGCTTTGCATGTGTCATATTTTATAGAAAATAATAACAAAATAATTGACAAACAGCATATTAATCGATCATGAAACTGCACACCAGCTGCATCCTTGAATTTTCCGGATTTTTCACCTGTACTTTCTTGGGTTTTAAAATATTTTGTGCCTTTATTATGAAGGAGATCATGTTTCCTGTTTTTTTTATTCCATGATGCGAACTTGGCACTGTCCAGGGAAACTCACCCAGGCACGTCAAAATAAACCACACCTAAGTGGTTATTGTTTTTGCCACCAACCAGTAAAAGTGAATGCAATTGGGTCTAAATATAGTCAGCTTTTATTATATTCACTCGATGTTTTACTTAGAATTAAGCATATTAATAACGATTTAAAATGTAATGGGTACTTTTTGATTAGCCTACTTTCAAAAAAAAAATTTAAACCGTAAATTAGAGCTTAAACTTAAATCTAAATCTAAAATTTAAACCTCACAGCTGATCTTTCCACTGATCCAGTCTAGCACCAATCCTTGAATGTGTTTGAATTTTTGTGAGTAACTAAAACATAGATAAAGCTATCACACATTGTATGGGTTTAATGGTTTTATTTATTTATTTTACTGCGATCTTATCGTAACTGATTACAATTCAATTCTTTCTGGATTTAATTAAATGTAATTATTTGCAGATCACTCATTAACACTTGAGTCATGTTACATTCAGTTCCGGAAAGGGTGCATTTGTTGCAGCTGGGAAAAAAAGTGCATTCCTTCCTCACATTGAACCCACTGAATGATGCCAGATATAAGGGCCTCGATACTGTACGTCTTATAGCCACGCTGCATTCTGATCTACTGAGACTATTGCTGCAAGAGGCTGTTATCTTCTTTTGGTCAGTTCTGAGGAGAAACTGAGACGCTTTTAATTCTTGATCCATTAAGTGTCTGTTTATGGTGTTGTTTCCGTGCAACAATGACAACAATGGCAGTGCATGTGTTATCCATCAGGGCATATTTGGTCTTCTGCGTTAGATGCCGCCGCTCTCAGTGGAAGGCTGACCTCGATTTACTTCTGAGCTCATTAGACGATTGTTCAGAATGGAAATTGCTCGCAAATCTGAGGCCAGGGGTGAGAGAAAGAAAACAAAAAAGTACTGCACACAATTCATTATTTCACGTAATATTATGCCAAGGCAAATGATTCAGTTAGCACTGTGTGATTTAAAAAAAAAAAGATGTACTGGAGGAAAACACAACTCAAATTCTCTTATTTTCACAGGCCTGCACGGAGACCTGCGAAAACCTTCTTTTGCACCTACTGAGTTAATAGCAGCTAAAGCTTCAGTATCAGTCTCTCACATCACTGTGGAAGAATTTTGGCCCACTGTTTTACAATGTTGATTCAGTTCGTTGAGGTTTGAGGGCATTTGTTTATGCACAGCTTTCTCAAGGTCCCACTACAGAATTTCAGCTGTGCTGAAGTCTGCACTTGACTGAGCCACTGCAACAGCTTCATTCTTCTCTTTTTCAGCCATTCTCTTGGAGATTTGCAGCTGTGCTCGGGATCATTGCTCTGTTCAACTTCAGCCAAGTCCTCACGTTTGACTCAGTAATACTTTGGTATACAGAGGAGCTCATGAGTGAATCGGTGACTACAAGGTGACTACAAGGAGCCCCAATCATGACCCTTCCACCATCGTGCCTGACAGTTGGCACTGCATGAGGTGGTTGTGCTATTATGCTGTATATGGCATTGTGCATTATGACCAAACATCTCTACTTTGGTCTTATGTATCCAAAGAACATTGTTCTAGGCATCTCGTGGTTTGATTAGATGCAACTTTGTAAACCAAAGCCATGTTCTTTCTTCTACTGCCAACCCTTCCAAGCAAGCCAGATTTTCTCAGTCTTTTTCTAATTGTATATAATATTAATATTTAATGTGCCTTCTCAGGCTAGTATGCCAGAATTTGATAACTGCTGGCATCACTTCCAAACAGTGTTTCATCCAACAAAACAATCCAAAACCTGTTTGCAAGCATGTAAAACAGATATTGTCACATAGATTTCACTTGTAAACATACTTTATTGCCATTATACAGATGTACAGTGAGACTGGAAGCCACACGACGTTTGTCGATTACCACATCACATCATATCACTGCACAACATCCCACTTATTTTGTTGATGCAAAAGTAGCCTGCAAAGGCTGCTAAACACAAGTGGCTTTGGGAAAAGCTGCAAATAATTTTTGTTTTATCAGTAAACTTCATAAATGTGGAAAAAAAAACATGCTTGTTGAAAAACAGCTTAAGTTCCTCTGCGTAGACTTTAATACAGATTTTCAAGGTATTTGGAACGTGGGTCATTCCAGGATCTCCGGGAACTTGCCAGTTCTTCTGTGGATTTATGATGTCTCCGTGTCTTCATGTAATGCTAGATGGACTCCAAGATGTTAAGATCAGAGCTCAGTGGGAGTCATATATTATATAGCCAGAACACAAGGGAGAATTACCAGCGTGATAGACAATTTTTGCTCATTAAGTAATCAGAAATAACAATAAAAACACATACAAAACGAACATAGTACTGTGCAAAAGTTTCAAGCTACCTGCCATTATGTTTTGCTTCCAAAGAGCCAGATTTCATATTTTAAAGTGGTCTTGAGCAATAGTTCAGGCTTTATGAAGGTCTTTCAAAGTGTTTCGAGGTTTATTTTTTATAGCAACGTATGAAGCAATGAGGGGTGACTCAAGACTTTTCAAAAGTGCTGTATCTCAATCAACTTATGTAACACAGACTCTTTCCATTTACTCTGGTCTCCCATCAAAGAGGACGGCGGTATGCAAGCTCGATAGCAACGATAAACATCTAAGATCGAACGCATCTAAAACTTTTGGATAGTATGGTTTCGCCAAGTTCATCAGTTCTGCTTATCAGACAAAAATAAACTGATGTAAGAAAAGCGAAAATGCTCTGTGCTTCAATTATAAAAGTGCAGTTCTTGCACCTAAAATACTTTTTCATTTCCTCGTCTACACCTGCTCTTCAAGAAGTCTAAGGGGCAGAGTATATGTTTCTAAAAGAGCATTATCACTCTTGCAATTTTCTCTGAAGGGAAAAAAATAAAGCTTTTGCCAATCATCAACCACCACCACACCTGCCAGGATAATCATTCAGAATTACGACGCGCTCATTTCGCGCCTCTCAAAAACCAATTTTGGTGATTACAGTTTGTGCATGTGCACTCTGCCGGTGGTTCAGAAGCTCATCTTACATTACCAGGTAATGGACTACAGTCTTTACCAAACCTACCTGAGTGCACCATGAGTTACAAGGTGCAAATTGTGCAAGACGATGTAATTTGCTTCATGGGGATCTCAAGGAGTAATTTGCCCTCAAAATTGAGCTTTTAACCCTCAGTTATCACCGATGGCACATGACCAACGAGAGCTGGGATTTGGTTCCAGTTGAATCATAACATCACCACTTCACCGATACCCTGCAAACATACCTGTTGCACAAAAAAAAAGTTTTTTGTAAATTTTTTCCCCCAGTTGTATTTTTTCTGTCCATATCAGATCATTAGTTATGGTGCTGCAAGGTTGGTCTCAGACTATCTTATCTGGAAATCCATCAGCTGGTAGCCTGCATAGATTCTGGTGGCAGCTTTTCCAGGCTTCCATGTTCGCTGTACGTGCTCAAACATGCTGGATCCGTACTTCTGGGAAAAGACTGCAAATGTGAACCAGAAAGCAAACAGTAACACACACAAATATCAGCATCTTATGTTCGCTACATTGGTAAAACTGTCTTGATCTATGACCTCTTATTTTGCAACCGACGTTCAGCTGCAAAGTAATGTTTGCAGACAGTTGATGTTTGCAATCGCATGGTGGTTAGCGGTGTTGGCTCACCGAGAATAACATCTGGAGGGCCTGGGTTTGATTCCACCTTGGCTCGGGCCTCTCTGTCTGTCTGGAGTTTGCATGTTCTCCACATGTCTGCGTGGGTTTCCTCCCACAGTCCAAAGACATGCACTTACTGGGGTTAGCTTAATTGGTCACTCTGTCGCTCTGTGTTGAGACAGGCTGGCGACCTGTACAGGGTGTACCCTGCCTCTCGCCCTATGACACCTGGGATAGGCTCCAGCCCCCCTGCGACCCTGAACAGGATAAGCGGAAGGGGATGGATGGATGGATAAAAAAAAATCCTTATTGAATGTGTTCAGTTTATCAGTAATGTGTGCACTGGAGGATATATTTTGTGTAAGTAAACCATGAAATAAAGTAAAAAATACCCAAGAAATTCAAAGGAGATGGAGAAACAGATAGAAGTGGACTGCTAAGGTTCTGAAAGAGCCCCTCCACTGATCCAAGCAGTCTACTGTTCTAAATATCACAAGATTTACCTCCCAGTACTTCCTTCCCTCCCAGTCTTCATGACACAGCAACCTTTGATACCAAGGAAATACTTTTAAGAGAAGCTCATGGTCGGAACTGATGGAATACAATGGATAAACCATACCACAATACACCATTAGTCCACAAGCAAGTGAGTGTCTCCTCAGGAAGTAACTGTGTTGAGGAAAGCCACGTGGATGCTGACCTGCAGAAAAACTACCACATATTGAGATTTTGTTCAGTAAACAAAAAATACAACACAAGAAATACAAACAGCACAGAAATGAAAGCAAATAAAAATTCCTTTTCTTAACTGGCCCAAATGTGGTTGCAAGTTTCACGAATGAACAACAGAAACATTTACAAAATGCTAATTGAACTGCGTGTATCGTGATTACACAAATATGTAGTTAAACTACAAGCAAGCCGGAGGACAATATAGTTGAACCTTTTAACTACCTCCCGACAAGTAGGAACTGAAGGGCCTCTGGAGCAAACAGATGACACTGATATTTTTGTGGAGCCAAAAAAAAACAAACCAATCTGCAGAAGTAGGCGATGAGAGTGGCTGAATGGAACAAGAGGGGTGTTTACTTGCCATTTACCATTATTCAGCACATCTTCGGACCACAGATGCCGCCCAGCCTTCAACTCTATTGCTTAGTTACCTGATCCCTCACACTTCTTTCAGCTGGATACACAAAGAGGTGTTGTTCATAATTTGGATTATTTCAATAATACAGTATGTTACTGCTGTTTTTTTGTTTGTTTGTTTTGGCTAGTTTGAATTTGAGCATCTGTTTTAAATCAGTTTCAATTACTGATATGGATATTTGTGTGTGAATGCCAAGTCCGTTCTATAAATATCCTGTATCTAATATGATAGTGGGGGCACAGCCTTTTTTTTTTCTTTTTTTTTTTTTTTATTTTTTGCTTTTTTTTTTGCTAT
>VOQJ01043318.1:0-10863 GCA_015052665.1 Apistogramma diplotaenia
ATCACTGGGGTCACCAGCGCCCCCTGCTATGAGGTACAAGAACTGCGTGCCTCACCTGGTGTCTCTTCGCAGCAGTTTTATGATCGCTCAGCACAAGAATACGTTACACACATACAGTTGTTGATTTAAAAAAACACTGTGCATTATATACACCAGCTAAAATATAGAAGTTTAGTTCAAATAGTAAAAGTGTTCGAACATTTTAATAGCGACATGCAGAGGGACAGCAATACGGTCTCACTGCAGCATGCAGCACAGTTAACATAGCCATTATGCAATCTATCTTGAGGCTCAGCAGGCTGGTGCTTCACCGCTTGTCTCTTCTTAGTATTTGAGCGGTAAATGTGAACAAATGGTGAAGTTAAATGGAAAATAAATTGAAAATACACATCACTGAATAAATATAACCATTTCATTTATTTTTTAATTTTATATTTCCATGATGACAGGTTAGGCACGGCTTCACCTGCCTCCCCTGACTGCACGTCACTGCTGAGCAAACCTTCTGGCAACGGCAGGTATTGATGTGCCATCCTGGAGGAGTTGGCCCACCTCTGCAACCTCTGTAGGGCCCAGGTATTGCCTCATGGAACCAGCAGTGACAGCGACTTGCCAAATGCTAAACAGTCAGAAAAGACAAGGAGGGGAAAAATGTCGGTGTCCTCCACCCGTAAAACCATTCCTGTTTTGGGGGTTGCCTGATTGTTGCCCCTCTAATGCACCTGTTGCTAATTTCATGAACACCAAAGCAGCTGAAACTCATTAACAACCCCCTCTGCTACCCAAATGACCAGATCAATATCCCAGGAGTTTAATTGGCTCAATGCCTTACTCTGATTAAAAAGTGTCACTTTAATTTTTTTTGTGTGTATATTCCCTAATACAGCATGTTTGTTGGTATATACAGGGTAACCAGGAATAATAAAGTTGATGGGTAAAAATGTGTTTGTACATTGTTTTTGATGCCTGACAGGAGGGCTATGTCATTTCCAGCCATTAACAGATTGTTTTGTTCCATTATTAAATCTATAAAGCAGAGTGCCATCTCCTCTCCTGTATCCACACAATCACAGATTTCCAATATTCACTACTGCATTGTACAGTCTCAGTGAGCCCCACAAATGTGTGTACACACTCTTTCAGACAATCAGAGAATATTATAATATTTAGCAGCATTTCTAATAAAATGTATTCTCAGATGCGCCTTTTAGTCCCTCCTGTAGGTGTTTGTGACCATCATGTGACTGAAGTCTCATCACAGATCCACTACAAACCATATCGATTCGGTTCCCGGTGTCAGACTCACACTCTGTGAATGATTTATGAGCAAAAACTCAAGGACAACAAACACAGAATCAAAACAAGTGAATGGCCATTTGTCATGTGTTGGAGCAGTGAGTCGTATCATGTTTACATCTATTTATTCATGTAAATATGCTGGGACCACAATGCCTGCACTGTAGGATTTATGAAATGTGAACAGATTATGATGCAATTATGTTCTCAGTCCATGACAAGCAGTCACACAGCACCACCCCGTTTCACTTTCCCTCGCGTGAGAGATTGCATGGTTACTCATACATATTTTTGTATTACTGACACATTCAGATTCAGCCAAATAAAGTCATAATCCCACAGTGCAAAACAAACAAACAGTGTTTTGTTGTTTTTGCATCCTGAAAGGATATTTGAAACACATCTGAGGCCACGCCGATGAAACCTCACACCTTAAAGGAGAACACACCAAACCTCTCTGAATTCAGTAATATCACTGTCATAATGAAATGTACCCACTGCAGTTTGTATGTGCTCGGGTACAGTAAAAAAGGCTGAAATAAAGGATTTTTTTGTGTGTTCACACGTTCTGCTGCATTCAGTTGTTTATCACTTTCTTTGTTAACTCCTCTGGCAGTGGCCTTTAATCAATAGGAAGATATAGTAGCAGGAGTGTGTGTGTGTGTGTGTGTGTGTGGGGGGGGGTTGCTGGGGTGAAATCATGCAGTCTTTAAATCATTCATGACTAATGATCTTGCAGTGGCAGCCACAGAATTAAACCTTCCCTCACAATGCCGATGTCTACTTTAAAGGTCTGAATGAACAAAGAGAAATATTAAGTAATAGTTCACACCCCCAGCCTCCTTTTCACACCCCATTTAGACTCATCAGAGTAATTTTGATTGTAATCAGCTGGATTTTTATTTCTTTTTTGCATTGGGGCACTTTCATAAAGAAAACCTTGTGCAGTGGAAACAGTGCATGTTTATTTTTGGTTTGTTTTGATGATAAAAAAAACAAAGAAGGGTTAGCAGGCAAGTATGTTCTGCTGAGTCAAGCTGACTCAAAGGCCAGATAAAAGAGAAGTGAATCACAAGAGTTAAAGGGAAGGAAGGAAATAAATCAAATAAGAATATGAAACATTTTCCTGATTTTCACAACAGACGTTTTGAAGACATAACAATGCTGATCTTCCATTTCGAGTCACAGTGATCAGTGTGCACAATACAATGGAGGATTCCTGAGATGATGTAGCAGCCAGTGAGCTCTGTTTGTATAGCTGTACACAGTAACAGACCTACAGTATGCTTTTGTAGTTCTGGCAGGAGAGACTGTTGGCTATGAACAGGTCTTTACCAGGACTCTGAAACTGAGCCAGCCAAACAGAGTTCAGCCATCACGAATTTTATTATGCAAATATGTGCTTCTGCTGCTGCGACATGTAAAACTGAAGTCCCTTTCATACCAGGCTATTATCTAAGTACTGTAATTGTATATCCTTATTAAGAATCCAATGTAACATCAAAATTTTAATTTGGAGTGGTAGAATGGTTCTCTATCATTAATAAACCAACTGTCCATTGTTGGTGGTGTAACACATTCACTGAATATTAAGCACATCACAAACAGCACCCATGTTGGCCCTCACAGAGCTTATTAAGCCCCCCCACCAGCCCCTCCTTCTAATAACCAGTGTTTAGCCGGTTTATGAAGAGAAATGCAGATTTCTGCAGTAATAAAACCATCCCCTCTGTATTAATGCAGTGGGCAGCTGGCTGTTATTGTTTTCAGTAGGCTCTATGTTAGAAGGACATCACTACACATTATTGCCTTAATGTTTTTCATGCTTTGTTTTATTCTGTCATACTGGTAATGAATCTACTCTAGGAGAGCCAAAGTTTAGCGCACCATGTCAGTGTGCCCGTTTCAACAGATAGTGGCATCCGTGGTTTCAGCATGTTGCTCTGCCATTTGCTTACCAGTAAAATAACTCGTGATTAGCAATTTGAATGTTGCAGAGATGTAATTTGAATGGGAGAAACTCAAATAATTGAAGATGTGCCAGTTAGAGTATTTTGTACCTTTATTTTGTTGAAGTATTTAGAGGTTTTTCAAGCAGTTGAACTTGTTTAAACACATTTAAACATGTAACTGCTCTGCTGGCCTATAGATCTAGTGCTGTCTCAAGGTCAAAGCCACACACACTCTTTTTGCACTACTTGGGCCACAGTACATGCATTGGTTTTCTTTTCGTGTTAACAAAGAGCCAAAATATTAATTACATTCAGAAAGAACACACTGGTGTACAAGATCTGCTGAGTTCACATAAATAAAATCAAACAGCAGTAATATAAAGGAATACTGTGTATCCAGGTGTTATTTGTCTTATTAAAAAGCATCATTGTCGTTAGTTATTCAGGAAATTTACAGTTTTTCTCATGTATTAATTTAACCTCAGTGACATGCAGGTTTGCAGCAACGTTTTGGGGCAATAATATCTCATATTTGCTTCATTAACGGCTTTCAGTCATTAGAAAGGTGAGTATAAATGAGGTGAATGACACAACTTCACATCACCCCGCTACCAACCAATCCGTAATGCGATACTTGGAGGGAGGTAACCCATGCAGACCAACCAGCACATGCTCCCTAACAATGAGAATATTTCACTAATTGTGAGTGAAAAAAACACCCCGATGTGCCCCTCACTGACGTCCAGTCTGAGTGCTTGTCGGCTCTGCTGAGACGAAGAAAGACATGAGCAGAAAATTGCTGTCCTTGCACATTATCTTCAGCTCAGTAATTGGAAAGCAGTCTGTGTGTGGCTGTGAACTAGTGCTGCATCAGCAACGTCACTGCTACATTCTGCCTGCTGGCATTAGTACAGGACAGACATTTTCTACCATGATGTTCTCACATTATGCATTTCTCTATTGACTGCTGTGGATGTAGTTGTGGTCTCAGGGTGATTATTACAGTGCTGCCAGACTGGACCAAACTGCCCTGGGTTTTCCCTCCATTACGGAAGCTAGGTTCCAGATTGTTTATCCCAGCTTCTTACCAAGCGCTTGTGGTTTTGGATCACAGGGTCAGAATCTGCTGGTTGTTCAAGGGGAGGCCAGCACCATTAAATCTGTGGCACAATGACACTGGAACAGTCTCCCACTACATTTAAATGATGCTGTGGACTCTTTTAAAATCAAGTATAAATATTTTAGTTTAACCAGGCTTTTTTGATGATACCTGTACAGATTTAATTTATTCTGTCTTCACTGGTTTTTGTGTTGTGTACAGTGTTTCGTGACCACTTGTCTGTGACAGGCTCTTTATGAATGAGCGTTACTTCTGCAACAGCGTTGTGAACCTCAGCCGGTTATGGTGAATTCCCCGTGTGAGAGTTGCTGTGGAAATTTGTCTCCTGCAAGTGAAACGAGTCTCATGTGGCCTGCTTTATCTGGAATAACAAGTTTGTGCTCAACTTACTTCCCTGCAGGGTACAGTAGGTGACCTATATATGATGATATCAACTCCCGGACTTTGTGTTGACACTGCTGATGCTGCCCGAGGCTTCTCAAAAGTGTGGCGTATTACTAGTCCCATACCTTGTTCAAAGCCAAACAATGAGCAACAGTATAAGGTCTCCTCTCCCCTTTATCTTTCTTATCTTGTAATTAGAGGAGGATCAAAATATCCATATTACTGGAGTGTCTTTGAGCAAAAAACTCAATTTAAACATTCATGAAGGGAATTTGTGAGTGATTTTTTTTCTGATGATCAGGGAAAATATGCTGGGAAAATATGAAATGAAGGCAGCGATTTATTGAAACAGGTGTACAGGCAGCCTTTTTGATCCATTCTCTATCAAGATGATTGTCAATAATGTTGAGGTCAAGCCTTCCATTGAGATCATTTCTGACGGAGGTTCGGCCAACAGTAGATGAAGGGGTCAGATGCAGCTCTGAGGTTGTGTGTCGGGATTTGCTGGAATTGGTCCTATTTTTAAGGACATGGCTTTCAGATCCTGTTCATCTGCTGTACATAGTTTTTTCCTTTTAGCCTTGCCAGTTCTTCCTTTGTCCTTCTCTTGTTCACTTGTCCTCATAGTTTTAAAGGGCACGATGCACATCATGCTGAAATATGCGTATTTAAGTTTTCAGCTAAAAGTTCTTTGGGAATCACCTTGTTGATACAAAAATACAATTTTATGCCTGTCAGTGTGTTTTATTTTTAAGTCTGGCTCCTCAGAAGTGAAACCTTAAATGAAGGGGCGGCTTAAGACGTGCACAGATTCAGAGACTGAGCACTAAACTGCAGTGGGGCATTGATGATGAGCCCATTCAGGGAAAACCTTAAATTATCTTCTACCTCCATCTAGTGGTGAGCAAGGAAAATTGGCCTATTGGGCAGAGGCAGTGCAGGACATGTATAGTACACCAGGAAGAAAAAAAATGCTTGCATATTTGCGTGCTAAAGATCAAAGCACTAATTTGACCACAGGTGATTTTAGAGGCAATTTAGCACAGCAAACAGGAAACAAAACTATTCAAATGATTGGTCGTGCAAAGATTGATGTCAGGAGGCAGATGAAGCCATCTGTTAAAACCAGCTGCTTTTACCACATGGAGCCCATTAAAGTGGAGGCTCTTTCATCTTCATTTTTCAAGTATTAAAAGTTAAGACTTACTAAACAATCATATAGCTTGTCTGGACACAACATAATGCTTTGATAATTTTTCTTAATAGCGGTGTGAGCATATGTGTCTACAGTACATGACTGTGTCCCTGTGCGTGTGGATGTGTACAAGCTGAACTCTGTGCCTGAATAGAAACCATTTTATCCTTGTGGCCCACTGTTCTCTGCCTGTTACACCCCTCCCCCCAACTCCCACCCCACCCCAAATCACACCATTATTATGTAACTCTGGGAAAAGAAACACGCTGACTGTCTGTCCAAAAGAACAAATTACTATTGGCAACTAAACTTTCCTCCATCCAAGATTAAGATTTAATGACACTACAGATTCTCTGGGAGCAGTGCATCATTAGTGCAACAATCTGGTTGTGTGTCAGCTGTGAAACAGTGTGGTTTGTTGTTAGTCTTTATATTTGTTTTATATTTTCTCTCTATTTGTTTTTGTCTTGTGTTCCGTAGAGATGGCTATCTACTGATCCTGCCTAACAAAATGAACATGCTTGTAATGCATCCCATCCTAATGTCTGATGACTGATGATGTTATGAGAAGCCATATAAACATGAAATGAACATACAGCTGTGCAAACGTAACCTTCAATAGAGAAGCATAAAGCGGTAAACCTCAAGTCTTTTCAGAAATAGAACCACAGTCAAACATTACTTATGGTATCAGAATGCAAAAAGGTAAATGTGTTCTCTATACTTTTAGTAGAAATCTGTCCTATCTTTATAATTTTCACAGTAATTATCATCATCATTGTTGTTGGTCACAAAACATCCATGAACCACCATACAGATGCGCTAAATTCCTGTCATTCCCATCATGTTAATCATGTGAATGGTGTTAGAGAGACCGTGGCAGCATGTCTGAAAATCCAACTTTATTTTGTTCTATAATTAATAATAAAATACAATGGAGATCGCAAAGAGACTTCACATGCTTTTTTAAAAGAAAAAAAAAGAAAAAGGGCATGTTTTAAAAAAAATCGTCTACTGAATGTGCAATGTCATTGGTTAAGCGTTCCTGTGTTACATCTCATTGGCTGCGGTCCATGTCGGTCATTCATCTAACAACGCCCCCATGCCAGCGACTTCCGCTTCTGTGTCAAGCCGAGGCTACACAGTAAATTTATGCTCATCTTTCTGGATTTGCGGGAACATTCAGTCTGCTCAAGCCACTGAGGTAAGACGACAGATATTTTTGTGTCCTTTTTATGGTCTTGTAGTTTATTTTCAGTGTCTTAAAATTTCCTTTGCCTTTTGTATACAAAAACGTGGCTAACTAGCATAGTTAGCCATCTTATTTTTTTTAGCCCGCCCGCCCGCTAATGGTAACGCTAGCTGTCAGAAAGCTCCTGTCAGCTTGTTGTGTGTTTGCGTGTAACCCACATACCTTTGTTCTCATGTATAGATATTGATAGAGTTCCTTAATTTGGCAGTTCAAACTGTATGCAATGACGTTAGCAAGCAAAGAGTTTGCGCATATTTGAGATGGGCTGTCAGAGTTGGATATTTTTAAGTTGTCAATTAAGATTTAATTGATAGTTTATTTGATTTTAGGGTTTTTTTTGTTATTATGATGATTATCTGGTTCTTTGTAATGTCTTGTCAATGCAGGCAGAACAAGTATGTTCCATGTTCAGGCTCCTGGTAAAAACCTTTCTGTGGTTCAATATGAGGGAGTCAGTTGCAGAAAAAAGCATCTATCCGGGTCGAAACCGAGAAATTCTCCTCACCTGCAGCACTTCACTACCTCAGCAAACACCGGGAATGTTTGCCTGTCGGGTTGACTTTTTTCTGACTTCATCTACATCTGACTTGCAGGATATTAAACAAAGCTTTGTCTTTTAACGTCGGTGTACTTTAGGTCACTGACACAGTCCTCTGTCTATATGCCCTCCCTGACAAACCTATTACTCAGAGGTAGACATACTACTACTGCATGCTAAGTGAATTTGACATATTTTGGCTGTAACTAAGGAACTTAACGTAGGGAAGTGATACTGCGGTACTGACACGCTTAGCATTGTTTGTACATTTGGTGTAGAGTTTTTGTAGATAACTCAGTAATAACTGCCAGGAAATATACAACTGTGTTGACTACCACAAAGATGAACTATCTAAACAGTAGAGGAACTGACATATTTGCTGGCAATTGGAATAGAAACAGAAACTTCTTTGTTTTATAAGTTAATTGAAAAATATGAAAAAAACATGTTCTTTGTGTGGTTAGTACATTAGATAGCACAGTTTATTTGACATGTGTTGTGGACATTGTGTAGGTCTGGCTTGTGGAACCTGGACATTGCCAGTGGCAGTGGATCTTTGGGGTCCTGTGGATTACGGGCGCAGTCTCTTCTGTTTGATCAGATTGGGATCTGGGAATTCTGGAGGCCCAGTTAAGACTGTGGACTATATTTCATGTACTTTGAGTCATTCCTCAGCAGTTTTTGTGGTGCTACAGGGTGCATTGTCCCTGCCTGGAGAGCGAGTGCCATTCCCAGGGGGGTCAGTTTTGAATGCCAAAGTATAAATGCCAGGAAGCAAGGTTTCCTAGAAGAACATTGCATTGTAAGGATGTGCTGCACGATTTGCACCATGCAGCAGTGGTTTTAATGTTTCATAGTTCCGGTTAAAGACCACTTCCCTTTTTAAAAATTTGTTGCTTTATCTACAGGGGCCTGAAGGTAGACAGTGTTTTATCTTTACTAGACCGTTCTCTCTGCAATTGCAGTTGTTGTCATTTAGTTATAGATCTAACTTTTTGAGGTGCCTCAGTTACCCCGTTTGTAGTGTCTGTGGCAATATGAAAGGGGACCTTTTACTTCATGCCAGTAAACTACCTTAGAATAATGCAGTTATGCTTGACAGATATGTAGATGAGCAATTGTCCTCATTAAGGCAGTAGTTGTCTGGTTAAGTTTTTATTCCATGAGCAGTTGTGAAATATGTTGTTTTTTTTCTTCCTCTCATGTTGGAAGAAGTCCGGAGTCACGAATTTCCCAGTTGTGGGACAATAAAGGCTGTTCTTATTCTTATTCTTATTCTTATTCTTAAGTATGTAATCAGTGAGGTTTGTCTGTCAGCAAGACTGCACAAAAAATTACCATGCTAACATTCATGAAACTGGGTGGCGTGATGGTACGTGGGCCGAGGAAGGACCCATTGAATTTTGGTGGTTCTTTATCACTCTAAATTGGCAAAAACAGGACAATGGCCTTGGTGGAGTTCACACCCTCCCAATGCCCTTCAAGTTGAGTTCTGTGGTTAAATTTCAGCGCACCAGAAGGAGATGTTGAAAGACATGTCCCAAAAGTCAGGTTTCAACACTGTTGAAAGGAATGTTGCAGCAGCGGGATGATCAAGACATTCAAAAGCAGCAGTCACATTTGGAAACGTGCCTCCACTGAGGGACATTTTCAGTGTGGTTCGTCTGTTAGCAGCTACTGTGCTAAGTTGCTACAACTAAGCTGAATTTTATTAAACCTGTTTGAGGATTGGAATACGGGTGAAAAACTGGAAATTTTAGTGCAGTTTTGCAGCAATTGGCCTCGGTGGAAACTGTGCTCTTCAAGCACCCTTTTGGTTTAGTTGTATTTTGCTGACTGTTAAGTTTTATCTTGCATGCTGCAAAGTCAGTTACGTTCTATCTGCATTAAAATCTTCAGTGCGTTGGTGCACTGGGCTTAAGGCAAATGCACTGGTACTTGTATAATGCTTTTCTACTTAATTTGAGCACTTAAAACCTTCATGGACAATAAAAGCAATCATGAATATATAATTCATGACAGCTAAAGGAAGGCATTCATAGCCATTCTCCTGTTCATAGAAGGTGCATCTGATCAGTGGGAAGAACTGAGAACCAGACCATTACTGATACATTTGCCTGTGTTGATAAATAATTAAATATTAAAAATAGATCTGTTATTATAGATAAGTCAGCCTGTATTGTAAAGATACCCTAAAAAATAATGTGCAGCTTAATGACTGTTTGACATAGGTGTTTACCAAATCACCCCAACACAAAAAGTTCAGCCAGCCAAACCAGTCACATACCAACACAAATGCAAACAATGATGATCACACAACTTGCTTTTGTGCTGGTTTTAGCCAAACTCAGGAGTGTCACTGTTTGTGTTAAAGGGTGTATACTTTAAGGGAGTTTCAATGCAAGATGCTGAGCAGGCTTTCTGTATACACTGCAAAGGTAAAAGTTAGCCTAGCAGGTGTCACTGGTATGTGTTGACTCACACTGTGTTCAGTGGTGGTTTGCTCGAGTCTGTGAAACAAGTGAGCTTTTAATATAAGGTAATATTTTTTCTCTCATTTAAAACCTTTATATGCCTGTTTTGCATTTGAGTAACGAGAGAAAAAATACAAAAGGGTAAAACTGACCGACATAGAAAAGGAGATTTGTACTTGTTTCTGCAGTTTTCATCACACATTTTGAATTCTTATCACATTGCATGCAGTTTATTGCTGTTCTACTTTCTTTATTTCCATTCTGCTGAGCAGCCAGGGGTCCAATTCCTCTTTCTAGAAGGATGGATGTTGTTGTTGTTAACGCTTTTTCTAAAGTGCTCCAGTCAGTGGATTTACTCAGCTAGGTTAGCCTTGTGATTGAAGTAGAGTGAATTTGATTTCATACTTGCGGTATACTCTAATAAAAAGTCATTTGTGGATGATGGAAAAGATAAACCTCAGTTGGTCTTCTGATGTGTACTTCCTGTCCCCTGCCCTTATGCAGTTCTCTATTACAGGTAATTTACAAGAGATGTTGTTTTACTGCGAACCAGCTGGATGATTTGGGGGGGGGGGGGTGTTGGGGGTGGTGAAAAAAAAGGGAAGGGGGGAACACAAAAGAATTTTGCTCATTTCAGCCAGTTAGACTCTTC
>VOQJ01043318.1:11206-24019 GCA_015052665.1 Apistogramma diplotaenia
GTTAATATCCAAAATCATATGCTTAGTTCAGGTACATATACTGCAAAATAGATTTGTAAGTATGCATTATTTGCATCATTGAATGTGGCAGCCCTCTTGAAGAGAGAGAAGGTTGGTCTTTAAAATAGCAGTTAGCCAAGTGCTAACAAGTGTCAAGTGTCTTTTGGGACCCATCTCTCATTCTGCTCACCTCAAAAACACGAAGAGAATGTGAGAAAGGAAGAGGCAGAGTGGGAGAGCTGTCACATTAAACAAGACAGAGCTAGGTTTACTCCTCCTGACTAACTTGTTGTTTTTCAGTATTGCACTACTTTCTGGGTGCTGAGGCATTTGCAAAATAAAGCACAAGTTCCTTGGGATCTAACTCGTTTATCTACAACTACATCTACACAGACAAATACCTATTAACACTCGTATCTCCATAGTGATTCTGTCCTTCAACAACTGCTCCTGGTCCCCTTTTTTTCTTTTCTGCGCTCATTAGTGCACAGACGGCGCCCACAGCAAAATGCTGCTCTGTGTTGAACTCCCTCTAACACAGTAGCCTGTCTGTGATTCTTGTTCCCACTGTTGTCGCTCAGGCCACATTCACATCCTGCTTCCTTCTAGCAGACTGACAGAACAGAAACATTTCCTTCATCTGAACCTTAATCTCTGAGTCTTTAATAGGAAAACTTAATCACATGACACCTAGTCTTTGCTAGTCAAAGTAAATGCGTTGATATTGGACAGTAAATAGCAGTATGGCATTTGAGGATTTTAGCATCTATATAAAGTGTATCAAATTTGATGAATGGCAATAAATTGCAGTGATTGTTCCTGTGTGTAGATGCTATGAATTTGGTCTTATTTGACCAAATTATCCCAGGAACTATCCAAGACCTAAACTGAAATCAGCAAACAGCATAATGGTCGCTTTGTCCTGGACCTCAGGTTTACAGAAATAAGCCTCCTTGGTGTCACAGAGACTAGTAACAGATTGGGTTTAGAAGAAATGGCAGAACTGGACATGTTCATAGATGAGTAGCCAATATAAGTAACAACAGCTGAAATTTTGTTCACTTTAATCGAAAAGTCTCACACAGTCCTGATTTAGTTATCCCATCCACATGGTTTTGGCTAGCACCCAATTGCCTGGTGCTGAGGCACCGTCACTCCGGGCTGAGAATTTTCAATGCTAGCCACTGGAACGGATTGCTATTGCATCACAGTTAGCTAGCAGCACAGCCATTAGCACTACCAAGTAATTGTTTGGTACTGGGAAATTTTTCTGGCTAGAACCCTGCGTCCAGCTCTAGTATTTTAGCCCTCTGGTCTTAACTGAGTGGCATGTATGGCCATGCTTGCACCAGTGAAGTTTTGGCTCTTTACCTGCACAAAATGGAACAAACCACAGAAGCTTTCTCTGTTTCACTGTGGACTTGTAAGGCTATCCTAACACTATAATTCACCATGAGGAAAAATACTAAAATGGAAGGTAGAACTGGACAGTTAACAAAAGCCATTAGTCATCAGTTAGATTAGCAGGTGACTCCACAACATACTGGATCATATTACTCCTGGGAGGTAATGTGACATGTAGGTAGAGTAGTAAAGCAATATTGATTCTTAATAAAGACTAAAAATTACTATTGGATTAGAGGCTCATTTTAAGAGGTCCAGTTTCAACAGTATTAAACAGTTAACCTAGCTGGTGCCAATATTACCCATTTAACTTTTAGCAATTATGCAATCGCCACAAATCCAGCCTGAGGGGATTACAAGTTAGTATACTTAAAGTGCCAGTCCCAGATCTGGAGTAAGAGAGATAATTATGTCAGGAAGGGCATCCGGCATAAAATCTACCAAATCAAAAATGGCGATTCCTCCGCTGTGGCAACCCCTTGGGAAATAAGGGAGCAGCCGAAAGTATCCACTAATAATAAAATGTTAATGTGGTGGGCATTGGTATCAAGTTTAAAATTCTCGTGACAACCATGGTTGTAGGTAGACACTAAGCAGCAGTACTTTTAAATCAGTATTTCTTCTCTTACATATAGGAACAATGTAGGCTTGTCTGTTAACATCTATTAAGATCATTTCCCAGAAATGTTAAGAGTAAATTCAGTAAAGTCAGTTCAGTCTTCAGGTTGCTGTCTAACGACACAGTTTCTGCCATCAGTAGTGTGCCCATGCGTGAAATTGACTTGGTACGTGTTTCAGTGTGTAGAGGTGTGTCACCTGTTGGGGTAGGTGTGGGTAAAGAGAAATGTAGAGGCGTGCGAATGCTGTATCAGTATGTTGCATGGCCACCTTGCCCTTTATTTTCTTTCACGTTGTTTCGACCTCTGGCCGTATCTTGACCTTCTCTTTGTGTTTTGGCTTTGGATGTTTTTGTCAGCCGAGGCTTTTGACTGGGATGTTCACAGCGGTAGGTTTGCATGTGAGGTTTCAAAGTCTCATAAAGCTTGTGACTAAATGTTTTATGACAGATCGTTACCGAAGAACTAGGAGTCAGGGTTCTAGCTGGCGACCAGTGAGATTCTTCTGGCTAGAACCCTGGAAGCGCAGTTTGACATCAGCTAAATTTATTGTGTCATAGCAATTGCTTCAGTTTAATTGAGCTCTTGTTTTACATTTAACCTTGAAAATTTAGGGATAAATTGTTTACACTGTTTTCAGAAGTTGCCTATGAGACATTTTTTGAATGTCTGCCTTTGTTGTCAAAGAAGTAATACTCTGAAGATACTATTAATGCTGTCATTATGAATTTATTATCTTTTTATCCAGAGATAAATTAGATCATGATATACTTTATTTTCTGGCTTATGTCAAGCTTTAATACTTTAATATCTAATTTTTAATAACACAGTGTAGTCTTTCAACTCTGTGACAACAAAACAGTAGCAATTTGATTGTAAACATGTTTTTAACCAATTATTTATTATTTAAAAAACAAAGTTTCATAACAGTTTTAATTTACTAGTTCTTAATATTTCTGGTGTAAAAATGGTTTAAGCTAACAGTGCATGAACTAATGAAATGAACAACATGAATAAGGAATGAAATGGAAAAAGATAAATATCATGAAGATGAGGGTGCCTTAGACATCTGCGGTCCAAAACTTTACCTCTGCATTGGCCTCGCACACTTTTTATCTCTTTCATGTGCTGCCTTACATTGAGGCTAATTTAAGCTATTAACCAATTATGGAGAAGAGGGGTTGTGGTGCTCATATGGTGCCATGTCTGTCATGGTTGCGTAATGACTCACAATTGTTTGAGACCGAGCGAGCGATATGATCTGAGAGCTTGCTGCAGCCAATCAGAAAGCTCTCTCTCTCTCTTTCGCTGTCTGTGGGTGTGTGTGTGTGTGTGTGTGTGAATCTGCTTAATTTGTCTGCACAATTCTGGAATGAAAAGTAAGCTCTCTAAAAACAAGATCAAAAAAACATCTAAACATAGATGAAACTGCAATCTAGAAAATAAGTGTGTATAGTGTGTTTATCAGGGATCCTGAATAACCTATTTTCGCTGTCATGCATATTTGTTGATTTTGATATGACATCCTGAGAAACATTTGTTCTACAAAATATAAAATAAGAGTAAGTTAATGTAACAATGTTAACAGAATATATCAAAGTACTTGGAAATAACACTTTAGGCAGTCTTTAATTTCCAAGTATTGCCCTTCTCAGTTCATGCTGCTTTTTCAGCACACAAACCTAATTATTCAGGTCATCATGTGCCTCTTGAACTGTGCTGCAGAAAACCTGTAAGGAGCATTGTCTGTCTGACGTCGTACAAAGACCAACTACAGCCTGAGGGTGGTACATAGATAATCCATGCTAGTCATCATACTTTTTCTGCATCATAATCAAAAGGAATTTTCTTAGGATCTGGATTGGTTTAACCAACCTTATAAAATTGGTCTGCTTTTTAATGGGTTGTGAACAAACATGCGAGCTTGGAGTGTTGTCTTGACTGCAAATGTAAAATGTTGGAAACATGAAACCTCTTGTTACTTTTTAAATACAAAATAAAAGAAGTGTAGTTGCTCTGAGACTTGGTTTTGGCTCAGGACTGGAAGCATTAGGTAATAAGATTAGGTTTAAACTGGCTGAAATACAGTTTGATCAATTGCAGGCTGAATACTAAGAGGTCCACATGGAGTTAAAGAGCTACATACTCAATAGAACTTTGCAGCCAAGACGGCCTGCTTGGAAATGAAACAGGAAATGTTCTTGCAAATTCTTGCAAAGTTAATGATTCAAAGTATTAATGAATTTCATTTGGAATGAACAAGACCTCCACTGTCAAAGTTAAACATAGTAATTAACTTTACAGTTTCCTGGGCAAATGTATATCTGCAGGAGCTGCAAGTCCACATTTTTCATTTATATGTGAGAACTGGGTCAGTTTATTGCATCAAGTCAATAATGCAGCTATATTATTGATGACAGTCTCTATCACAACAGCACACTAAATGTGTTGTTCAGCAGTCTCATCTTCTTCCTGCCCTCTCTGCGTGCTGTAGTGCAGCTAGGAGAATGCTAAGTGTGCCTATATCTAATGTTCACTTATTTTAGACCTTAAGAAAGCTTCATTGAAGCACATTAATTCAACTGATGGAGATAATAATTCATCAGCAGAACGACGATAAAATGGCCCGAGTGTTACACGAAACATTTAATCTCATGCATTCATGCAAATTTTAGGTTTAGTCATACTTGTTCTATTGATGGATGTATAGGCAGGGAAAATTTGCGTCTTGTCTGTCATTCTGTTGCTGTACAGCACGGGGATAGTCTCAGTGGTCAGGACTGGGGAAAAACACATTTTAGTGACCTGAAGACAGCAGCAGGACCTTGAGCTGCCAGTTTGTTCAGACAGTGTAGTTTGGATTATTTAAGGTTTTATTCAACTAAAACTTGTGATTTTTGAATGTTGCCTTTTTAACTTGTTTTTAAAGCATAACTTGATATGACACTACAGATTTATTATGGACTTTATTGCAGAAACTAAAACGTGACTGCTGCATAGAGATAACTTTCAAGAGATTTAAGTGGTGTAAAGTTGTGTTCTCTTTTCTCACATTTTGGATACAAACTCAGGTAGACAAGTTCAATAGAAAGATTTCCTCCAGGTGGGATTCATAAATCTCCTGCTTAACTAAAGAGTTGGGAGTAGGGCTGGGCGGTATGGCTAAAAACTGTATCACGATATAAGTACTTCATATCGGTCGATATCAATAATTATTGAATTTTTTTATCTATTTAAAATAAGGACTAGTAGAAAAATATGCTACATTTAAACATTTTATTTCAACATTATTTAAACATTTATTTCAAATTTAACCTTCCTCAGAAATGGTAACACAGCCATGAAAAGCACTCTAAAAAATATCCTTATATATATTAGTGCTAGGCACTGATGTGGAATACCTTTCCATAGTGACTGTTGCTGCAGTCTTGCAACAGTAGATGCTGGTTGCTAACAAACTCGGCTGTGCTCCAAAGGGTGGGATCGGCTAAGGTGGTAAAACAAGTTAGTTGTATTGCCGGTCTTGGGGGGGCGACGGACGGACGGACGGACGGACGGACGACAGTCCTGCACAATTTGTAGACAACATTGGTCTGAGTACGGTCCGAATGAAAAAATCCGAAAACTGCCATACTGGGGAGCTGAACTTTCCTTTTTTATTCACAATTTCTTCGCTCGCTGTTGCGCTCATATTCCACTTTTCACCAGGCGTCTCACACCAAGCTGGTTCAAGAAAATTACACAAACAAGAGGGCGTGCACGAGATTACGAGGTGGTGCAACCAAGTTTGATAATGCTCCATGATTGGCTATTAGCGTGCCACTCCATATGTTGCTAGGCACCAGAGGACCGACCAACCAATCTTGCTTCACAAGCGGGTGCATTTGAAGCAGAATTTTTGCTCTGATTTATTCCAATGAAAAAAAAAAAAAATCGAACATTATATCGAGCACATTTTCTATTGATATTGATTATGTGTCTATCGCGATACATATCATTATCATTATCATTTTATCGCCCAGCCCTAGTTGGTAGTTTTCTAGTTTGTGGTTTGCAAGGCCACAGGACATATCACAATTTGACTCGTAGATCTCTTGACTGAATATCAGCTGATAAGCAGTCATCTCCTTTTCAAAGTGGAATTTCTTTTTTGTTTTGTTTGTTTTGAAAAGGCTGGTAGAAATACTTTCAGTAAAGTGAGGGATACAGGTTTTTAATCTAGATTTCACTGAAGCCAGCCCTTCACTTGCATGGTTGGACACAGAATTAGCTGGTAGATTATTTGAATACTAGTTTATCATCCATTCTGTCCACCTTATCAATTGTGGGCGCCGAGGCCAAAGTTCATTTTTGTGCTGAAGGCGTTTCCTTTCTCTGGCAAAGATAAAACCCATCCACTGTGTGGAAATGGGCAAAGTGTGAGGACAAGAAAGTGAGAACAAGACAGAATTTGGTATTTTATGTTGGTCAGCTGTATGAAACACCAGGTATGTAAAGATTTTATGTCTTTGAGATAGTACACCATTATTCCTCCAAAGTCAGGGCTGTTGCACTGTATTACATAAACCTCGTGCTGTGCTAATATTACTTCCAGAACTATTCCAATAAGCAGAAAGTGGGTAGAAGGGAATTGAGTTTTGCTGTTTAAATATATTTATTGGTTTTAGTATTTATTTGCCTATCTGAGGGTGTGTAAATATTGTATTTTTTGAGCCAATTCTGATTTTTTTTCTCCTCTAAGAATGACCTACTGATAGAGGTTTCTGCCTATTCTGATTTCATTTCTGAGAAAAACAACATATACAGGCAAAAGTAATTTTTTTCTTAAATGCAAAATAGGATTTTTATATTTATATTTCTCCAAACTGCCCCAAAGCTTAAGGCTCTTCTCTCACTGAAACAACTGAAAAAAGTGCTTTGGTACTGCAAAGAGGTAAAGATGAAAATGAGACACCCACCTTTACCTAACATTTTACCTCACCAAACAAAAGCAGGTGCAGCAGAGTTATGTAACAAAGCAAATGTCACGCACTCGCGTCATTTTCCAGTATGTTTATAAATTCAGCAGATACGTTTCTTTTATTTACTTTTAAAATGATAAACTGTGTTTTGCAACAGCACAAAATAAATGCACATTTCATTAAAGAAGTAATAGAGAAAATGCCAACAAAAAGCAGCTGGCAACAGTAGGAACGGTCGGTGTACTGCGCAGTCAAGGGATCTTCGTTTAGGAATGAGAAAACAAAATTATTTCAAAATTTAAACACAGATCGAATACAGATGGACCCGACACTCGGCCTCACCTGTTCTCCATCTTTCGGGGTGTTGTAAGCCTAATTAGTTCTGGGATGGTCCTGATAAGTAGGACATGACTAGAGGGAAGTTCAGTTTTACTTTTTAGATTTATTTATTATTTTTTAGTATTTATTTAGGTTTGTAAATGTTACGATTGTATATGTTTTTTTTTTAGTAATGGTCATATGTGTAACTCTGCTAATGGAAGATGCCGGCTACGTTGCATCTGATTGGAAAGCAAATTCCTCATGTGGCTGTGTTATTCTGTCACTTTTGTAAGTCACAGGGGCCAAAAGAGTTTTCCTGTGTGTCTGATATTCTAGTCCTGATGTTTAGAGCCCTTGGTGTTAAGATAAGGTAGATAAATGCCTGGATTCAGGCCCTTGTTTACCTACTCCTGAGCTACTGCTAGAAACACTGAATCAATGTCAACATTCGTCGTGTGGGGAGTGTCACAATGAGTGTGTTTCATGCCTTAGCAATGCTAAGATCAGGTACATGGTTATAGTGGTGGCAAGAATTAGCTGATAAAATGTCACCATATAAGGTGATCTGTGTCACTGTGACTAACAACTTTTAAAGTGGCAGAACATTTGTGATTGTGGTCCATCACCAGCACAGTAAACAGATAAAATACACATTTTGGCACTACTTGTGTGTTCTGTGTGGTGAACACAAGTAACTCTAAATTGAGGCTGAAACCCATTTGGAGTTTCAGCCTGTGGCTGAGCTGGTTCCACTTTTCCTGACATTATACAGAATGATGTGCATGATTAACATTATTAGCACCAGCTCAATCAAAAAGGCCAGATCTTTAAAGTAAAGTAAGTCTGTTGTGATTTGGTGCTATATAAATTCAATTGGAGTTGCTAATCAAACAATTTTTTTGACTTCCTTGAAATTTGAAGTGCTTGTTATAGTGATTGTTCATTGCTGCTGTTAAAAACTGATTGCAAGTAATTTTTAATTGGGGAGTTAAAGGTCATTCTGGGCCTTGCTTTTAAACTGGGTGAAGCTAATGTACCAAGCAGAGGGTAACAAAGACCCAGAATGCCTGTGACAGTGGTGTCCCGATTATGTAACTACTGAATTAGAAACTGCCCTCTGTTTTCACGCAATTAAGCCATGATGGACATTGTTACCCAGACAGAATAAGCAGATTTTCAGCGGGTAGCACAGATGGTTAGATCCACCGTAAAGAGTGTTAAGGTAGTCTACTAAACCCAGCTCAGGCCAGCTCAACTTAGATTTCTCAGGTGTCAGTTTGTAGCTTCACGTTGCCACTTCTTTGACTGAAAAGCACTTGTAGCCAGTTGCTCCTACACAGCATTAAGCCAGTTAAGTAGAAACCCTTTGGGATAAAAGGCTTTGAGACTTTCAGGTGTAAGTTTGATCTCGCAGCATTATTACAGACTAACATATTGTGAGCCCAACAGTATGCTTTCATCCTTAGAATTCATTCAGAGAAGAAAAAAATATTATATACATTGAACTTACATTTTTCCCTTAGACAAACAAACAAAAGCCATAACTTTTCATTGATTGCGTAGTGATATTTTTGTTGGTGTTTTTGTCTCTGCAGGTTACTCATTTACCTGGGTCAACAGAACCACATAAACTCAAGTCTGGAATCACTGTGTTTGCTGTCTGCTAACTAAGCAGCTGATTGGCTCTGATTGACATCTGCTGGTGTCATTCCTCTGAGGACAAACCATCTTCCAAAAATCAGCATAAACCTGCATTTGGGACATTGTCTCGATATCAAAGGAACAGCGCTCTGTTGTTGTGGTGACACTCAAGCGAGACTTAGATTGGCAGGTCTCCCTCCAGTATAACTCTCCAGGGCAGCCACCAGAAGGAACATGTGCTAGAAGTTCAACATCTGTCCTAAACAACCGGTCAGCTTTGACTCTAGAAGATGAGCAATGAGGATGAGTTCTTCGACGCCGTCACAGGTGAGTGCTCCACCTGCATGTCTTTGTGTTTGCTTACAGTTGCTTATTTTTAAAATTTTCCTCTAAAGAGAGAACTATTTTATTTAGTATTTTATCTATTTATTAGTTCCACTGTACAGATTTGTTTTTATTAGATCTTCATCATCTTCAGGAATTGGCAACACTGTTCTTTCTACAGGAGGCTGCCAGTCCTAATTAGATGGGCCATTTTTGTTGTAGAAGCATAATGCCGTCCTATGGAACTTAACCTGCCTTAGTCTGATTAGTTGAATAATTCAGAGGTTGGCTTTCTTGTGGTCATGATCAGTGATGTCAACAACAGCCTGGAGGGTGTGCAGTTCAGACTGGTGTCTGTGTTGTATTCACAAAGAAGTTTCATTTAGCAGAAGCTGCTATTGCTGGCGTCAGTGGGTTAGTGACGACTGCCCCAAATCAGCACTTAATAATATTTATTTGATCTCCTATTTAAGGAAGGCAGTTAGACTCAGCTGGTGATTTATTTTTAGCATCGTCATGTTTCTTTTATTGTGGAGAAATCAGGAAATAGTCCTTGAAGTCAGCACTCATGGGATTTCATGCAGCCGAATGTTAGAGTCCAGGTGAGGGTCTGAGTAGACTTACAGAGTAGAACCATGGTGACTCGCCTGAGCTTTGTGAGCCAGAGTTTCCAGGTATTTGGAAAGTCAGCAGTAGTATGTTCACGTCTGAATGCTTGAGGATGATGATGATGATGAGATATGTAAACACCTGTTTTGTGCAGGGTTGATAGGAGGGCAGACAGGGTGGTGGTCTCTGTTAATAAATATTAGCATCACTGTTTTGCAGTCATCGTGTTTATACAGAGCCATTGTGGTACGGCTGTTATAATTTTAGCAAGTCATTTCCATGCAGGTATAAATTAAAGATTGGTGGGCGTCTCCACCTGTCGTTATTATGATCACCTTACTAATTTGAGACAGATGCAGAGCAGGGCTGATGTATTATTCATATCTGTGAGTATCAGGTGTCATCCGTCTCCACTTTAGCCTTTTTTTTGTTAATTTGCTTTCAGGTTTTTAGTGCAAACTACATATTAATAAAAGTATTAGTACTTGGTGATTTAAATTTTAGCTGTAATGCACCTTCAGAGCAGCTACAGAAGCTTTGGATATGATGCATAAATAGAGATTCTTGAGGATTTAAAGTTTCACAGAATCACAGAGGATCTCTGACAGTCACTCTTACTTGTGGATCACAAAATTATTGTCATTCTGTAGTTTTAATGAGTCACTTTTATATTGTGCAATATATTTTGTTTCTCAGGAAGTGGACCTTTTCACTCAGCATTATTGAAAATCTGCAAATATTTAGTAATAGCAGCTTGGAGGCCTGATGTCTTACTCTGATTGAATCTAATTTTATACTTGAAGGTCATCAGATTTCAGAAATCTTTATATTTTGTCCCCCTTCCATGTTGAAATGGCAGCATTACATGAAAATAGATTTTCTGACTTGCGTAGTAAGACTGCACACCTCACACCTTTAGCATAATGCTGACGTCTGATAAGGTGTGTTTGCGGAGCAATTATGCTCATTAGTGTATTTTAAGCTGCGGTCTATGCCCCAGCTTGAATTCTGTACAACTCCACCCTACCATATTAAGTTGCAGGTTCACAGATACTGCCGTAGCCTGCTCCACCACATTCTCATTCCCACACCATCTGGCTTTTTGAGAGACCCACAATCTGTCATTTGGAGTTGATGATGGTGATGGCAATATTGGCAAGAGAAAAATATATGTTAGCATGTTAACCGGTGAGCTCTTGTGCACTCCCATATATGAAAAGTTAGGAGTCGATCAAGTTTACGGTTGCTGCCCCAGGTTTCTTAGATTACAACAAATGTAATGAAGACTATATGGTGAGGACATGCCGTAGTCTTCTTTGAATGCCACCTTTCTTTTCTCCCACAGGCCTGGAATCGGACGAGTCGTACGAGGGGCTGTCGGAGGCCAGTTTCAAAGATGCACAAGGGATTGACAACAGCAGCCAGAAGAACAATGGATCAGTCCCACAGGAGAATGGCATCAAGAAACACAGGTACTCCTGCATTCCTCATCCACATTCCATCTGCGGTGTGTGTTTGTGGATGATGAATGTCTTCTTTGAGACTATGAGAGGTCTTCTACTGAAAATAGTAGAATGTTTTGTGCAGGATCTGTAATGACTGGGTTTATAATACGAAACTTAGACAGAAAGTCAAAAGGCAGTGTGCTTAACAAGCAATCCTGATTATTATTTTTTGGATACAGTAGTTTAGATGTGTTTATAAAAATATAGCTTAAAAATAATGAGGTTAAAAAAAAGATCTCTCTTTATGGCTCTCAGAGGGGCCGACTTGCTGTGCACTTGTATTAATTTCAAGATGTCAGTGAAACTTATCAGGAAGAGCTTTTAGGACAGAGTTAGATGAACGTTGTTCCTTTTGTTAACAGTGTTTTTATTTGCTTGTTCTTATCTACATGCAGAGTTTCTTTGTCTTCTCGCCTGATGACAAACCCAAACAAACAATCCATTAATCTGCAACTTTGGGTTTTTTTCTTTATTTCCTTTATTTCAGGACGTCTCTCCCTGCCCCCATGTTTTCTAGAAACAATATCAGTGTTTGGAGTATCCTGAAGAAATGTATCGGCCTGGTAAGGACATTCTGGTTATCAGACACAGTTCAAGAGCTTCTTTTCTACACATGCAGTGAAAGACTGCATCAGTAAGTCAGTGTCAGATGCAGTGCAAAGAAGCAAGCTGCAATCTTAGGCTGGCAATTTACATGTTTTTACAGGTGACTCAGTATTTGATATTGTAAATCGTGATCAGGCTAGGATTTTTTTTCTTTCACAAACTACAAAATAAAACGGCATATTTTCAGAAGTGGTGCAGAAGTTTCACATATCCATTAGGCAGCATTTGCACATTTTCACAATGTTTTGGCTGCTGTGAGACAGTAATTTCGCAGTTTTATATTCTTATATTTGCCAGCCTTAATTTGCTGGGATCACGGTAGAAAGGCAGTTTAATGTTTTTGTGTACTTTAACAGGAACTCTCCAAGATCACGATGCCTATTGCCTTCAATGAGCCTCTGAGCTTCCTGCAGAGAATCACAGAATACATGGAACACACTTACCTCATCAACAGAGCCTGTTCACTGCCTGACTCTATAGAACGCATGCAGGTAGGTCATCTGCATAGATCTCTGTGGTAAACTCTGGACAAGGAGCAACACATCCACTGCAATAGTAGAGCACTTATAGAGCCTCCTTCTTTGAGCTGCTCACTTTTGGTCACCACAGTAGATCATCTGCTCCATCTCTCCTTACCATCCTCCCCTGTGCATGTCCTCCTCCTCTACATTCACTGAAGCTTCTGGGAGCTCCATAGTTGACATCTTATGTAAAAAAAAAAACCCCTAGAAAAATCACTAATAGATATTTAGGTGAATGTGCACCATATTAAAAAGGTGACTCGGACACACACACACACACACACACAAACACACACACACACAA
>VOQJ01043321.1:0-16490 GCA_015052665.1 Apistogramma diplotaenia
CTGGGCATACAGTCAGGTTTGTAGCTGTGGTCCATTACTGTCTGCTAGTGCTTCAAAATATCGAGTCCAACACCCAACAGGTGATATCATGGTTGTGTTGTCCATCTTTTATATACAGTTTTTTGTACTTTATTTACTTTTTTTGTTGTTTTACTAGACAAGAGCAAATTTAAACTCACACACAAAAAAACCCCTTTATTCCCATTTACTTTAAGCAAGTGTAATCAGGCCAGTTAGAATAACTCATGTCAGAGTGCTGTTTGGCACATGTAAGCTCACTTACACTTACTAAGTTTCTTTAACATACTTAATAGAACTGGAGCATCATTAACAACATCAGTTTCAGCTATTATTGTGTAAATATCTGCCATGTGAAAGTTGTGCTGTCTATGTGTGGTTTTGTTTGTTGTTTTCTGTAGCTTTCGCTCAGTGTTGTAGTTTGTATCTAATTTGGGCTACATAAAAATGAAAACATTATTAACCCATCTAATATGAAACCTGTCATTCATCTGTAAACGCAGTGAGCAGCTGCATGTAAGCTGCTGTACTACATGTTTGCAGTGTCAGAGTGCATTGGTGTGTTTGCTCTCCTCCTCCCGGCGGAGGGGCGGGGTCCATATGATCGCACATCAACACTAGCCGCTAGCTGCAGATGGAGCGCGGTCGCTCACACACTTTCTCCACTTTCTGCTCACTGCTGGCGCTTCCGTCGCTGTTCGACAACTTTATAAAGCTGGCATCTATTCTTTGTGTGGTAATTTAAGAAAGAAAAGGAAGAGTGTGAGAAACATTGTCTCCCGTCAGCCGCTCCTTGGGAACATATGATGTGAACACCGAAGCTGGAGGAGGACCGGATAGCCGTGTATCCTGTAAGTAAGGGCTACCCCGAAGCATTAGCTCGCATTTACGGCATGTGGAGATTAATAACCCTTAACACAATGCTGCTCTGGTACCTTTATTATCATTTTGCATCATATGGATACCGTTTTCCTCCCATAATCTCATTGTGACCTGTAGCGCTCAGCAGCTAATTTCTATTTGATTAATGCTGCTCTTTCACTATGATGAATATACAGTTTAATGATACTTTGGGGACTTTATAACATTGGATGGCACGCTTAAAAATGATTGAAAATGACTTCCCCCTGCTGACTGGGTGTTTTTATCTAATCTTCAGCACTAAACTCATGACAGGTCATTTGTAATCTAAGTGATGAGGATGTAACATTTCCAAGTGCTCGGTGTTTGCCAACCTCAGGAGCATCATTATCTGCAGACCTTTTCTGTAGGCTACAGTGCACGCTACAGTGTCTGACTTTGACCATTCAGTTTTTGCTCAGAAAACAAGTTTCTTGCATTCACTAACCACTTATAATAAATATTTCAGTGCGAGTCGTAAAATGAAAAACACAGCATCTCCCAGACTTACATTATGCACCCTTGCACGCTGAGATGTGATTGGCTGCAGCTCAGTGTTTCTCTGTGTGGCAACAAGCCTTCCCCATCCACCCAGCAACTCCCTGTTCCTCATGCTGTGGTGAGCCTCTCTGCCTCTGAGGGCCTTTTCTGCAGCATCCAACGTGGTAACCATGGCAACGGAGCCTGACCCTGGGCATGCTTACTACAGGCTTGACCTGAATTTCTCGCTGCATCCCGAGCAGGCACGCATGACTTGGGCAACTGACCTGCTTCTCACATTGATTGGCTGTCAGGCAGCGTGAGCAGAGGCGATGATGCGCTGCTTGTTCACGAATCAATAAACTCACTTATGATTGGCTTTTTGTCGCTAGAGCCTGAATAATGTGTTTGTAATGTGAGATGAAACAGGTACTTTTCCAGCTTTGCAGTTTTTCTTGTAGGAGGACTGTTTTTTATTCATCTAATGTGCCAGTAGATTTAATCGTTTTGGATTTTGGACTAACGCTTGATTAAAAAAAAGGCATTTGAAGATGTGTGATTTCTAGTTTAAGTACATGAAGATGACATCTCTGGCTGCATGGGTTTGTTGATTTGAAGTGTATGTCTCTGATGGAAGTGTACTGTGGAATCCTGATACTGATGTTTAAAATAACTCTTTGACTGATAATTGATATTTTTTAAAAATGTTCAAATAAAGTTTTATTGTTATTTTGTTGACTTTATAAGAGCTCTTTATGAGAAATTACTGACCTGTGTCAGTAAGAACGCTGACCTGTGTCAGTAATTTCAGAGGGTTTTTACAAAAAGGTACTTTTTGTAAAAACCCTCTGCCAACTACAATGAAAATTTTCACCACAAGGTGGCAGTGTTTTGCTAGAAACCAGAATTTAATTCTTATTCTTACAGTCTTATACTTAAAGTCTTGTGCTACTCCTCATTTCTTCATATTTTGCTTGGAAAATGGAAAATAGGGGCAGCGGTTTATTATAATGTGCATATACGAAAGCAAATATAGTATATGGTATGGTAAAAACGTTGAAAATAAACATTTGGTGTGACCACCTTTTATTCTTCAACACAGCCTGAACTCTCTGGGGCAGCGTTCTTGGAAATTCTTTATGTAGTCTTCAGGAACAGTTCTCCAGGCTTCTGGAAGGACATTCAGAGCTCTTCTTTGGATGTTGGTTGCCTTTTGTTCTGTTCTCTGTGAAGATGATCCCACACTGCTTCAATAGTGTTGGGGTTCGGGCTCTGGGGAGGCTACATGGCAGTGTGTTTGGGATCACATAAATTAAGCCGCTGCTGATCAGACACTTTCCAGATGGTATTGCAAGGTGGATCAAAATCTGATGGCATCGTTTTTTCCAACACCACTGTCTCAGATGCAGCCCTAAACCATGAGAGAGGCTTCACCATTTTTTAGAGAGTATAGACACTCACTGCTGTGCCTCTCACCTGACCTCTGTACATTTTGATCACCAATGGAACCACAGATTTCAAATTTGGATTCATCCGCCATCAGATCCTGTGTAATGTGGCAGCCTTGTATCCCCGTTTCTCTTTTTTAAGCATGGCTTTTTGACAGCCACCCTTCCACTGAGACCATTTCTGATGAGGCTTCAGTGGTCAGTAGATGGATGAACTGAAGAGCCACATGCATCCTTTAGGTCCTGATTCATGTGGGTTCTTTCTTATTTCTTAAGGACATGTCTGTTAAGCCGTGTTTCCATTAGTATCTACTCAGCGCGGCCGACTCCACTCGACATGACTCGCTACGGTCAAGTTGTTTCCATTACAACTGAGTACCACCTCAGTGTGGGCGGAGTCTGTATAGCAACATGGGCAGTAGTCCATTGACTTAATTGGTATACAGCTCAAATAGAACACAACAATGGATGAGCTAGAGACAAGCTAACAGTAGCTAATGCCAGTTTACTATCATTATCATGCACAAGTCCCTGTACAATGTTTTAATGGATGATGGTAATCATTATTAGGTATTAAAATATGTATAGCCTACTGTGTGAAGGATTTTGGCGATGGAGTCGCGCTCCCTGGCCAATCAGTAGAATTCTGTTCTTCAATGTCACATTTTTGGATCACCTCGGATCGCTTGGAACCCCAGCTGAGGGAGTCATAAAAAATGCCTGTCATGGAAACGCCTACAAACCGTTCTGAGTCGAGTCGACCTGCGCTGAGTACATACTAATGGAAACGTGGGATTAGATAATGTTCGTCTGCTGAGGAGAGCTTTTTAGGGCCTGCCGCTTCTGATTTTGCCCACTTTCCTCAGATTTTTTAAGGACACACTGCACACCATGCTGAGATATGCCAAGTTGCCTGTTAAGCTGTGTTTTCATCGACAATTATCGTAGATTCACATTCTGAATCGTTTTGAGACAGGCTGCTAGTAACAAAATGCCTAAAGATTCAAGTTATAATTGTTTCTTTGATACGTTGTCTGTCATGTGTAGAGACACCCTGGTTCATACCTTGGGGTTTTTTTTGTCCTTGAATGATTCATAGGTCAGTGTAAAGTGGCAAGAACTGAATGAAAACGCAGCCATTTTCCAAAGAAGAAATGTAAAAGAGCTTCAGAAATCCTGGGAAACGATTGTTCGTGACCACTGGAGCAATAGTCTGGATCCTCGGAAGCAAATTAAAGAAAAGAGGGGCGGCTCAAGAGTGTGTTAATAAAAGTCATTGTTGAACACGGCATCTCTGTCTGTTTGCGGCATTGTCCTGCTGCATGTGGAGAATATGTTTCTGATACATGTGCACCTGTTTGGCTGATACATTTTCTCTGTTTTTTATTTGGTTTGTTAGTTATTTTCCTCTTTGATCCTGTGAAACAAAGACCGCTTTAGAAACTAACTGGCTTTTTTTTTTTTGTAGATGTCTTTCGCTTCTCCACACAGTTGTTTTTGAACATATGGCCAGCACAGAACTGATGTGACACAGCAGATGAATATCAGCTGCAGATATCTCTATTTAAATAAATCATATGCAGATAGAGGTCATTTAAGCTGGGCACTGATATTCAGACGTTCTGCACATCAGTATTTTCGGATATCAGATGGAAATTGTTTTTGCGTTACATTGTAAACACATTTCATATTGTCTCGCCTTGCTTGCATACACACCCTCACCTGTGGATTATCGCTGTAAAAACCGCAGCACATTCAATTTCTTCCTCTTACTGTATAATTCAAGTGCGTGTAATTCATTTCTTGAGGGATAAGTGAGCAGATGTTGTGGATTTAGCCGCCTTTGACAGAAAATGGAAGTGTTCATAGATCTGTCCCCGTGCAGCCCACGGCTCAGCTGTAGGCTCCCCGAGGTGTCAGCTTGTTGTCGGAGCCAGACTGTGTAGGAGTGCCTATTTCTGTCCTTTCTCCAAGGAACCTCGCGCGCTCGCTCTGCTCGGTGCATCATAACAGAAGTCAGCTCGGTCGGCCGCTTTGCTTCTCCGCCTGTCTGTCTGTCATTGTGATCCCTCTTCTGCAGCTTAGCGTGCAGACTTAAGAGCACTCGAAAGACTCAGAGTACCACTCAGAGGGAGAGCCATCGTTTGGCTTTGTGTGTGGCAAGAGATCAAAGCTTCAGTGCACAATTAGTCCATCCAGAAAATGTAAATCTGCAGCTGTTTAGACTGTTGAACTAAAGCAATGGAAATGTTCATGTTGCAGCTCTGTAGATTTCCTTAGCTTGTGTTTTAGTAAACAGTTAGGGCTGCCCCGACCAGCGACTCTCATATGTGACGACTTGAAGATGTTGGTTCAAGAAATTAGTCATAATGCATTGATTATATGAATTTAACAGTCATACTGTGTGTGGGGTTGAATGGCACACTGTAGTCACACCTCTTAATCTTTGAAACCAGGTGTTTTTAGTCCCACTGTCTAAAAAAACACAAAAAAAACACCTCAACATGCAAACATTTGTGAATGAGTGAGTCACTCTAAAGCGCTCACTGAATATGATCGTGGTTCCGTAAGGACTCCGCCACTGCAACAAGGCACACTGTGGAATCTCTTCCCTCCAAGAACAATTAACTGGAATCGTTTTAGGAAACGCAGCGACTCCGAAATACAAAAAGGCATCCGGAGCAGAGCGCTTGGCTCGCAGGGATTCCTTACATATACACTGACCTCGTTATGTGCGAGCTGGTGCATGACTGACTGTGCAAAAGTCTGGAGCCACCCCTCCCCCTCGCTGCTTTATATTTTGCTTCCAAGGAGCCAGATGTTCTTGTGGTATTTTTAAAGTGCTCACAAGTAAGAGTTCTCCAGGCCTCTTTGGACATTGGCTGCTTTTTCACCCGTTTTCACAGCAGTCCTTGTAGCCGACCATTTTCAGAGGCACTTCTTCTCGTTTGTTAAGCCACTAAAAACTGACCTATGAATCATTCAAGCTTTGAAAAGGCACCAAACTGAACCAGCTTTGTGTCTACACATGACAAACAACTTAGCAAAGAACCAATTTTAAACCGAATCTTTAGGCACTTAGTTTCTACCATCCATCCAGCCCTTCAGGTGCTGCTGATCTTATTTAGTTTTTTGATGTTCTACAAACTAATAGTCTGTCAGTATCTGCATGCAGGATTTGTACAATGCTGTTACTGCTGCAGGATGTCAAACTGTTCAGGACGCTCCCGTTTACTTCACCGAGATAAGTGTGCAGCCTAAAATAGTGTAAAATCAGTGCGGAGTCAGGCTGCAGATGTCGGCTCTGATGACCTAAGGAGAGGCATTTGAGCCGAAGCTGATTTTATTTATTGCCCGCATGTGTTTCAAGACGTCTTTTAAAAGCCTTCCATTGTGTACGTGTTTTGGGGCCAGCGAGGGCTGACTGCCCTCAAACCATGTGAGTCACACGGCAACAATGCGATTCTCTGTCCTCCTTCCTCAGCTCCGCTTCTCCTCAGAAATGAGGCTGGAATCAATAAGGTGTTTGCAGCCGGTGACCCACATTTGCTGCTCTCAAATGACGATAGGTTATCAGTAGAATTCAGCCAATTGTGTAAGGATGGATTTAAGAAATCCCTTCAGTCCTCACAGTGTTTGTGATTAGTGATATTGCCTGGGTGGATTTTCAGCCCGTGTTTGTGTTGCAGATGTGATGGACCAGCAGAGGGCTCTGCATTCAGGTTGCCTGGTCTCAGGGGTCCGTACGCCTCCCGTCCGCCGCAACAGCAAGCTGGCCAGTCTGGGACGCATCTTCAAGCCCTGGAAGTGGAGGAAAAAGAAAAACGAGAAGCTGAAGCCCACAGCAAGTGAGTGTGAGGCAGCGGGCTTCCATGAGTGGCATTAAATGCTGATTTATGGAAGCTGTATTTGCAAATAGTCCCATGTGCTTTGATTTCCCCGTGCAGTCTGAGGACCAGTTTCATAAATGTTTGTGTTGTTTAGCGGTGGAGAAGAAAGCAGCTGCGCGGCAGAAGAGAGATGACCTCGTCAGGAGGAACCCCGGGGAGACTGAGACAGGTGCAAAACCGCAGATGAACACACGCTAGCACACTAGCACACATATGACTCCAGGCTTTGCACAGTTCACTTGCTCAGCCACATGATGCCTAAGCTGCCACGCACACTCATTCCTGTCCCCTCTGCGTGCTGTCTGCAGAGTCAGATCTTGCTTGTGGGGGTAATGGTGAGGACCTGGACACCCCGACTCACTCTGACAGTGAGGACAGAGACGAGGAGCCTGTTGCACCTTTGGCCAACACTAACGAAGACCTGGGCAGTGATTTAGAAACCTCAACAGGTACAGTGATAGGTAGAGTGAATAGGTGTCAGCACAGAGCCACACCCACCTGCGGGTCAAACCTCCTGTATGAGAGGGGGAGCCAATCAGAAAGAAGTTGTCCCATACAGGATTGGTGATGTTATCTTAGTAAGGACTCATAAATAAATACACATGACAAATGTAATGGGATTATTTATGGATATAGCTGGTATCATGCGTTGAATGGTTGGAACTGAAGAGAAATGCTCCCTCTGTGTTGTTGTGCACTGATATATCCTAATATAATATGACATGAACTGTGTCTAAATAAAAAGTAGAGTAGTTCCATCTTTCCTTATTGGGCTCAAGGGCCACATAAAATAACCAGAGGCTGGCATTGCCCCATGGGCTGCATTTTAAGAACCGCAGGCCTAAAGGGAGTCCTTGTTTCAGACAAGACAGAGGATGAACCGAAGGCCTGCACAAAGGTGTAAAACAATATATATTTTGATCCATGAATCATGCAAAGCTTCTTTGGTAGAGTCCAAGAATACAAATGCAGAAAGTAAGTTTCCTGAATATTGTTCAGAATGAAGTGTTTGATGGGCTGCTGTTGATATCAACGAAGAAAATCACACTCATATCTGTGGAGGATTTAGAGTTGGAGGGGGCTGCATGTCTGGTTTTGTGAGGAAACACAAGCACATAGTACCTGTGGAAACTAGGGTCCCAGTTTTATATTTACCTGCTGATTTAGTCTTTTTTTGTGTGCTTAACCTGCTGTGTGCACACATCATATGAAATATGAATTAAAAGTAACACAAGGTTCCTATTTATAGGATAGGACGCTTTATTTTGTTAACTTTGATAGTAAATTGTGTTTCCAGAAGGGGCGGCGGTAGCAAAGGACAAGGGTGGGCTCCCAGCTCCCACCCAAATTTGATTCTTGTCCACGCAATTAAAACCCTGCTGCACGCAGGTTCAGCTGAACAGCTCTCGTTTTGTGCTCTTCCTTTTTCTGGGTCACACTCTAGTTTCTGTGTTAATGCTTTTACTTCTTCTTATTATGAGCGTGTGTTTTGCAGTAAAATGAGTACATTCAATTTATGCTTCCATATTAAAAAATAAATAAATAAATAAATGTAAAAATATATATATATATACACACACCCTTGTCCTATGCTTCCGCCGGCCCTGGTCTACATTTATATTTGCCCACCTAAATTTTCAGTCTGCCCACCCAGCTACAGTGGACTAGAACCAGGCCTGTTGTCAGCACCAGCTTCTGAGCTATGCCTCTGATTGTCCACTAGATGGAGCCAGAGACTCCAGGAACAAACCAAACCTTTGCATTGCCTTTGCTGTGTGATTACAGTACAAGATGTGACTGAAGAGGCAAAGACAGTGGGCGATCAAAGCCAGAGTGAAGATGGAGAAGATGAAAACACCTCAATAAGTGACCCCAGCGAAGAGCAGTCGCTGGGGAAAGTGGAGACTGCTGCAGGAAAAGAGGAAGCGGTGGTGACCAAGCCTCAGAGACGAGCCAGCACCCCTCCTCCGCCCAGCGTGCCTGTCAAACTGCTCACCAGACTGGGCAGCCTAGACGGTGAGTTCAGCAGGACTTAAAATGATGTAACACCAACCCCCGTTAGTATCAGCATTCAGCATCTCACTTTGTCTATTTTTCCTCCCAGGTACTCCTCCAGTGCCAGTTAAGAAGTCTCCAGCCACCTTACCCAGAAACTTCACTCTTCCCAAAGACCCTCATAGCTCTCTGTTGAGAGGTAGGATCTCCACACCCACCGGGTCCCCTCACCTCGGGGCGTTACATACACAGCTGCCCCCCAGCTGCATCATCGAGGAGCTGCACCGCGCCCTGGCCACCAAGCATAGACAGGACAGGTCAGACTCAAAGTGCAGCATTTGTAGCACATCTTTGTTGTTTAATTACCATTTTGTAGGTGTTATTATAAGAGCACAAACAGCACTTTCATCAGTGAATGGCTTTAATCCTGTTAGACATTTAGAAACCAATGCACCCAAAATGCAACCAGTTTGGACCGAAAATGCAGAAACTAAATGAGTATTTTATAGATTCTTTTAAATCTATTAAGTCTATAAAATGCCATAAAATCCCCTCATGATTTTTTTTGGTAAAACTAACAGAAAACTAAGATTAAAATCCAAAGACTTCCATTAAAACAGAAAAGCAGGAGCTGGTTCCACAGAAGAGGGACCTGCAAGCTGAAGGCTCTGCTTCCCATTCAACTCTTAAGTATCCTAGCAACCACGAGTAAGAGAGTCTGAGAGCAAAGTGCTCTACTGGGGTAATATGGTACCATGAGGCCTTTAAGATAAGATGGGGCCTGATTATTCAAGACCTTGTATGTGAGGAGAAGAATTTTGAATTGTATTCTAGATTTAACAGGGAGCCAATGAAGAGAAGCCAATATGGGAGAAATATGCTCTCTCTTTCTAGTCCCTGTCAGCACTCTAGCTGCAGCATCCATTTTCCTCCACTTATCTAGAGCCTGGTTGCTGGGGCAGCAGCCTAAGCAGAGAAGCCCAGACCTCTCTCTCCCCAGCCACCTCCATGAGCTCACCTGGGGAGACCCCAAGGCGTTCCCAGGTCAGCGTGTCCCTGGGCCTCCTCCTGATAGGCCATGCTTGGAACACCTCACTCAAGAGGGGCCTAGGAGGTATCCTAATCAGATGCTTGAACCACCTCAACTGGCTCCTTTCAAGCAGTTGGAAGAAAGCAGTCTTACATATTTGCTTAATATGTGCATTGAAGGACATATCCTGGTCAAAAATATCTCCAAGATTCATCTAAGTGTTACTGGTGGCCCTAATCTGAATTTAGAAGCAGGAAATTTGAGGTCATCCAGGCCGTTGTGTCTTCAAGACCTCCAAAGACAGTGTTTAAACTCAAAAACACAGCTTTAGTGCTGGAACACAAGAGAGCAGCATAACCTAGAGAATACACTTAAACAGACTGACAGCACAGGGGCTGAACCGACAATGATGTGACAACAAGAAAAGGAAACATGGGACTTAAATACACAAGAGGACTGATGGGGGAAGTGGAGACTGCTGGGTAGATCAGGTGAACAGATTTATACTAACGAGACAAGGAGAAGCAATACCAAACACTGCACACAAAGGACAGGGGACTGGCACAACCACATAGGAAGTGACCTTATGATGAATAAACAAGACAACACAGACAACTTGACAAAGAAGGCTGACATACGGAACCTGAGACACATACAACCTGAGATAAACAGGGACGACAGAAACTGGAAACACAAGACACGAAGAATCAGGAACTGAATACCAGTAACAAATAAACACAAGCCAGTGATAGAAACAGAACGGTGCCACTGGCCCAGGACCAGGACAGTTGGTGAGTGTCATCTGGCTTCATGGATAGATAAAGCTGGATATCATCAGTGTAGCAATAAAAATGTATACTGTGCTTTGTAATAATACTACCTAAGGTAGGGGTCGACATCCCATCGCATTCAAAGAGCCAGCTGGACCTGATTTCCATGGAGAAGAAAACACTGAGAGCTGCAAATACATCAACCAAAAAAGAAAATGGCAAATACCTCCGGGTTCCGCGAGTGACGCATATATTGAGAGCCGGAGGATTAAAGAGCCGCGGGTTGCCGACCCCTGACCTAAGGAAGTGCCTATAATGTAAATAGAACTGGTCCTAGCACAGAGCCCTGTGGGGCTTCATAGTTAACCTTAGTATGTGAAGAAAACTCCCCATTTAAATGAACAAATTGGAGTCTATTAGATAAGTATGATTCAAACCACTGCAGGGCAGTGCCTTTAATGCCTACAGCTAATCTCTGTAATAAAATATGGTCAGCAGTATTGAATGCTGCTCTGAGGTCCAGGCGGACAAGCAGAGATGCTTCGAGGATTCTGACAGTATGACTCGGGAGGCTTGATTAATTTAAACTAACCTAAAGTCATAGATGTTTGTCGAGATGACTGACCCCTCAACACTCAGTCACACAAACACTTAACTAAAGTTGTAATTGACAGACTTGTTTTGTGATTGTGATCTCAGTTTTCAGATGAAGGAGGCCCGCTCGTCTCCAAAACGCCGCCCGGAGGGCCGTCTGTCCCGCACGTCCAGCACAGAAAAGGATCCGGCCAGCGAGTCTGAGAGCAAGAAGGAGTCGGATGAGAACAAGGAGAACTGGCGTCTGGACGAGTACTTGAGTGACCAGGACAGCTGGAACGAGTCTGTGATCTCTGGTGGGTCTGCTGACAGCGAACATGTGTTATGATGTTTGCTTTACCATTATCTCCCACGGTATCTACAGGGCCAACCAGATCTGGGCACCCTGTCAGTGGATAATGAAGCAGCATAATCTGTGGTGATGTTTGTTTACTCTCAGAGCTCGACAGGGAGATTTACATGGATGACGAACAGCATACTTGCTGGTGTTAAGTTTCAGCGGCCTGTCAACATCTGCTCTAGTGGCCTAATTCTTAGCTGTTCATTTGGGTCACTGGTGCTCAGACTTCTGCCATTAGCATGTCTGTGACACAGGAAAAATATGTTAAAAGGATGGACTGTGGAGCATGCAGGAGATGTGGATGGCACCACCACAAACATGATGGGAAGCAGATGTTTTTATAGTTGCAGAAATGTGGTAATGCAGCTAACAGAATGAAAGCAGATTTTTTTAAAAAATAATGAATGACTGAAGTGTTCATGAAGTCTGAGCTCCACTTTTGGGGAGTTTTTATATCAAATTTTATTAGTCTGTTAGTTAGCAATGGTTAGGAGGTGTCTGTGTTGCATGGCAAGCTTCACACTTCACCCTCTCGTCTAAGTAGAGACACTTTTTCCATCCGTCCATTCATCTATTCATTTTCTTCCACTGATCCGGGGCTGGGAACCTCAATAAAATTAATGTAGCGCTGGTGGCAATACCAACAAGTGATGTCATAGTTGATTCATCCATCTTTTTATACAGTCTATGTTTTTTAAAATTTAACAGAAAATCAAAAATATTCAAGAAGAACATTTAAGGTTTAATTGAGATGAGCTTGCAGGTGTTCCATCTGTTCTGCTCAGTCAGACGTTTTTTATTGTAAAGAAAAAATAAACATGAAGACAAAAAGGTCATCATAACTGCTAATTAATTTCACTGCAATTTCCTTGGCAACAGACTTGCTGCCTTGTTCTTTCTGGAGTAAAACTGTCTCCAAATACTTTTATAACATTTTTTCTCTCTTCGTTTTCCCACAGCCAGAAAATATCTGGTACAAACTGAGACTGAGAATGCTTGTGAAAATTGAGGGCATATCATGGCACAAATGTTATAAACATGTCCTTCAACGTGCTTCAGTCCACAAGAGGCCTGCAAGCCTGGGGGAAGACTTTCTGTATGTTTTCATCATGTCAACTCCAAGAATAAAACCAAAGCTATGGGAGAATGGCTTCAAGACAACAATGTTAAAACTGTGAAGGAGCTAAGGAGCAAAGTCCAGGATTGGAATCCAGAACTTAATCCAATCCAGAATTTGTGGAAGGTGTTTTATATCAGGGCACGAGGGTTCAGACGTGTCCACATCGGCTAAACTGTGTAATTTATGTGTGAAAGTTGAAGGGTAATACTTACATGATTAGAAGTGGTTTAACAGGCTAAGCTGGAAAACTGTGTTTAGCAGCTAGAAAACCACTGTACAGCCACTGACATCAACTTGTGTTCAACAATCACAGGGACCCTCCCACGCAGGATGAAGAAGGAGCTGCTCGCTGTGAAGCTCCGGAACAGGCCCAGCAAGCAGGAGCTGGAGGACCGCAACATCTTCCCCGTCCGCAGCGATCAGGAGCGACAGGAAATCCGCCAACAGATAGAGATGAAGCTGGCCAAGTGAGTCGCTGTGTGTGGAGCCAGATCAGCATCCCATCAGCTCCCTCACCCCATCTGACCCCCCCATCCCCCTCATCACGCTCTGCCTCATGTATGTCCGTGTCATCACTCACCATCACTGTTGTCCACACTTTGCCTTCTTGCCTTTTATCCATTCACCACGACCACTGCTTACGTTTATTTAATCATGACTGTCTAATAACAATAGCTGTCCCAAAACACATCACAAATGCTTTAACCGCGCACGCTGTTTGCAGTCTCTACTTGAAAGACGTTGTGCAAAGATGTTGTCAAGTGTCAAGACAGATACATCTCCCCATACGAGCTTCACAAGAAGACACAGTCACAAGAACGTAATGATGTCACAGTTTGACGTACCGTAGTGACGACCAGAATTCTGCAGCTACCGTAACAAAAGAGTAAATCAAAATAAAGGCTCTTAACAGAGTGTTAATAATTTCACATATACTTCGCTGCAGCGTATTAGTCACACACCCGGCCAAACTATGAAAAAAAGCTGCGACTTATTGTAAAGAAAATACTTGTGCTTGAATTCTGCTAATATATGCTGAATGGCTGGATAAGGAACACAGGGTAAAGCCAAACAGAACGTTTTGTTAGTTAAAGAAGCCTCAGGTGAGGTGTTGGCGGCAGATTTGTCTGCTTCTGCTCGTTTGATGCACGTAACTACCTGTATGTTGGAATTTGGCCTCTTCTGAAGCATAATGAAAATTTTCTGACATTATCCAATTCCATCAATGTTCATTTTGTGGTTTACAGCTGGTTTACAACATTAGGACTTATCATGGGGAGCATGGTGGCACGTGGTGGTTTGCACTGCTGCCTCACAGAGAATGACATCTGGAGGGTCAGGGTTCGATTCCAGCTCTGTGTGGAGTTTGCAGTTTCTCCCCGTGTCTGCGTGGGTTTCCTCCAGGTGCCCACAGTCACTAATTGGTCACTCTAAATTGCCCATTAGGTGTGAATGGTTGTCTGTCTCTCTGGCTGGCAACCTGTACAGGTGTACTCTGCCTCTCGCCCCATGTCAGCTGGGATAGGCTCCAGCTCCCCTGTGACCCCCGAACAGGATAAGAGGAAGAGAATAGATGGATGAAGGACTTATCATTCTGTTCTTTCTTGGGAGCGCCGCATATGAAACAGGACTTTCCAGGAATGGAAGTTCTCCCTCACCCCTGAAATACATGAAGGAGTCTCTGATGCAGTTACACTGTTTTCACACCAGGAGAATTTCAAAAACAACGTATAGTCTGTAAGAGGTTTTTTATAATGTCGATTGTGCCATTCCTGCCTTCTTCAGTGCATTTATCAGAGCGTTTCAGGGAAACACATATGTTAACTGCTGCTGGACAGGAGGCTGGTGAGAGCACTTGATGTGAACCTAGATCATAGACTGTATATAAAAGATGGATGTAGTCGGAGTGGAGTGGATGTCATCTACTATTTATTTAGACCTCAAATTCAGCCCTTTGGCTGTTGCCATGTTGTTTTTCTGGGCCAGAAATCACTGTATTTGTACAAGAGGGTGGAGTGCTGAGTTATCAGCTAGCATTTGTGAGCTTGCCTATCATTTTTCAGCCCCCGTATTTCCTGCTCGAACCAGCCAGTGACCGAAACACACTGCAAGTCCAACTAACCCTTTTATTTTTAGACAACTGCAGCCTGAAAAACCCAAACAAAGTGCTTGAAGGTGGTAAATTGAGTTGAAGGGAACTTCTGAGTTGGTGGAAGCTGACGCCTTTTTCACTCAAATCACACAGACATTTGATCTGTTGGTAACACTAAACTTTCACCTCACTGTGTACGTCTATGAGGAACTTGGACATATATCGAGTCGTGTCTGCTTGTCATCCTGAACATACAGATACAGTGGCCTGTTTAAATCCAGTGCACTGACTCCTAACTTCATAAAGCTGATTTTTGTGAATTGTTAATGTAAAATCTGTGTGAATTTTACTACAAGTGTCATTCACCCAATCAAGAACCCACATTTACACAAACACATTTTTCTATACCTAAGCGCTTTGCCTAACAGTACGATGGATGCTTGCTCAACGATGCAGTCATGCAGATTGGAATAGATGGTCAGCCTTACGAATTGTAGACCACCCACTCCAGCTGCCGCACCCGTGTTGTTATGTGAGCTATGCTTAGATTGAAATAAGACAGACAGCAAATAATGTTGTTCCTCACCTTTCCTTGGATGTGGCTTTTCGGGGTCAGATAATTTTTGGAATGTGGAACAGGACTTTCTGAACGGCTGAGGAGAAAGGCAACACGGAGCACAATTGTATTTGTCATGTTATGTAAAAGGCAATCGGCTGCTACTGCGGGGACTTTAATGGGATTATGGTAACAATCAAATTAGATATTTTTTTTTTTGTGAATAATGCAGTGACAGGGTGTTCTGGCAGGCTTTTGCAGTGTTCAGAAGCTGAGAAGGAAAGCCCATATTTCTCTGAGTCCCCAAAACAAAAGAGTTCTTTGGACTCTTCATCTCACAGTGGGATCAAGTGTGGATGTTGGACAGTAAATGGTAAATGGACTGGTTCTTATATAGTGCTTTTCTACTCTAATTGAGCACTCAAAGCGCTTTTTACAACACGTTCGCATTCACTCATTCATACAAGCACTTTCACGTGAAACTAAGCTGAGTGCTTTACTATAGAACATTCACACTCCAACGGTGGCATCGGAGAGCAACTTGGGGTTCAGTATCTTGCCCAAGGATACTTTGGCATGCAGCCCAAAGCAGCCAGGAATTGAACTGCCAACCTTCCGATTGGTGGGTGACCTGCTCTACCTCCTGAGCTACAGCCACCCCAAACTGGAGGCTGTCTTGAGAGCAAGTGACTCTGACTTTGAGGACTCACTGAGAGCTGAAGCTGACTTTAGAGTTGTTTGCACTTTTCTCTCTGAGGACTATTAACACGTTTAGTTGTTTTCATACCTTTGCTGATATGGGCAGATGTGATAATAGCCTGTTGGCAAAGTGTTCACACCTCACTTGTGTGCACAAGGCTGCCAAGTGTATTAATTCGAGGTTGACCTGCTTCCAGCTTAGTCACTACTGTATTATTCCCAGAAAGTGACAAACAAGTGCAAGTTTCTAATTGGCTTTTTCAAACGTGACTGAATTCACCTCATTTGTTAAAACATGTTTTATTATGTATAAGAGCATAAATGTTTTCTTTGATAAACAGGTTAAAATCATTTTGAATTGCAGAATTTTGTGATATTTTCTGCACTGGTTGCTTATTATTTGTGCACATGAAAGTTAATTTAATGCAATAGTTAATACTGAACCCATGTTATACTATAATGAACAAAAAATACATTAAGTCACCTGACCGACCCATGCGCAAACACCACCCCCTACTCTTCATCCCCCACTCCTCTCCTCCCACTTTTCTCCCTCTC
>VOQJ01043324.1:0-10152 GCA_015052665.1 Apistogramma diplotaenia
TTATGGACATCCTTATGCTCGAACATGGTGTTCGTTATGGACAAACTGTGGTTTGCACAGAAGTCCAACAACAAAACACCATTTGGGTTCAGATCGGGTAGGCCCTCCAGGTCTCACTGTCATTGTTTTAACGTTGAAGTCTCCCAGCAGAAGAACGGAGTCACCGGATGGAGCACCTTCAAGCAACCCACCCAGCAACTCCAAAAAGGGTGAGTATTCTGAACTGCTGTTTGGGACATATGCGCAAACAACCGTCAGGACCCATTCCCCGGCCCGAAGGTGCAGGGAAACAACCCACTCTACCGGTCTACCGGAGAGAATTCCAATGTACAGGCAGTGAATCGGGGGGATACAAGAATACCCACCCCAGCTCACTGCCTCTCACCAAGGGCAACTCCAGCATGGAACAGAGTCCAGCCCCTCTCCAGGAGACTGATTCTGGAGCCCAGACCATGCATTGAGGTGACCCTGACTATATCTAGCTGGTACCTCTCAACCTCACACACTAGAAGAAGAAGAAGAAGAACCTTTATTGTCATTGTATTTGCATACAACGAAATTTAGTTTGACACTCTCCAGTGGAAGCAAAAGATATGTTTTACTGGCAATGACTGCCGAAAGTCTGGAACCCATGAACTTCAAAGGGTTTTCTCCTTTGTGATGCTTTTTCATCTGTCGTAACTGCAGCTGTCCTGGAATATGCTAATCAGACTGGCATTTATATATTCTGAACACTCAAAATGTGCCCTTAGTTGTTATTGGCTTGTCTTTTCTGTGATTGCTTTGTCTTCAGCAAGTAACATGCAGCTTGAGTGGGCTGAGAACAGGTCATTTACTTCTGCCACTTTCATTCATTTCAAAGCCTGATCTTTAAAGTCTCCTGGGTTGCTTTCGTAGCCTTTTAGTGTGCAGATGCATGAACGACGTAAATGTCCATAACTCATCAATCAAAGCACATTTTTTAGCTTTTTTCCTAATGCAGTAAATTGATATGTTCTTTATTGTAAGATTCATATCTCCCTCTTTATATAGTCATGTGAAAATGAATTCAAAGGAAAAGTAGCAGCCAGGTGCTGCTGAGGGTGACCCCCTCTATAAAAGCAAAGGTTCTCAGTTTCCTGGTCTTTAGCTTTCAATGCCACAATCTTTCCAGGAGTGGACGAGGTAAAACCCAATAACTGCATCTCAGACTGTACAGGCCTCAGTGAGCATGTTAAATGTTGAAATTTATGTTGTATACTTAGAAAAAAGAGAAAAAAACCCGGAACAAATATGGCTTGTTTGGAAGGTTTTCAAGGAAAAAGCCTTTTCTTCAGAGAAAGAATACACCAGCATGGCTTAGGTTTGCAAAGCTGCATCTGGCCACAAGACCTCTGGAATAATGTCTCTTGAACAGACAAGACAAAAGTGGAGATGTAGCAATAATGCACAACACCATGTTTAGAGAAAACCGAGCAGAGCATATGAGCACAAACAACTCACACCCACTGTCAGTACAGTGCTGGAGGACTTAGCATTTGAGTTTGTTCTGCAGCCACAGGACTGGGGCACTTTGCAGAAAGTGAGTGGACCATGAAATCTTCTGTATACCAAAGTATTCTAAAGTCAAATATGAGGCCATCTGTCTGACAGATGAAGCTTGGGTCATGCAACAGGACATTGGGTCAAAAGAGAAAGTGAAAATAAATTGGGGAGAGGGTTGTGATGTGAATGTGATTGTGTTACTTGGGTTGTTATTGCTCATGTCAGAGACAGAGATATTTGATTTATTCATTTTCATTTAGAAATAACAGCTTTGTTACAGTGCTGGGCTTCAGGTGGTTTCTTTTGTTTGAAAGGATTTCACCTGCTTTAGAAAATACCCTTTCACAGGGCACATATGAAACTGAGGAAATAATTTATTATAATGCGCAAGCATTATTAGGAGAGATCAGCTCAAAATGTTCCCAGACTGAGGAAAATTTCCTCATTCTGGCTGGTTCCATCACCAAAAAAGTCCCCAACACTCCAAAATGTGAGGGGGGATCCATTGTGTTTTGTTGCCTATTTCGAATCGCACGCCAAACCCGCAAATTGTTTCCTAAATCCGTCATGTGGTACAACAGGTGCTGTGCCATAAAGTGATCGTCTGCCATAAAGTGATTTTTTGCCGTTTTTATGTGCTTTCATGTGTAATGTCTTCACTTATATTAGTAAATAGAATGCAGTTCACATGTTTTATGATGGGCTTTTATATAAAATGAAGAAATACATGTAACCTGTTTTGCAAGAACCTTTACAACTCTGCGTTATTGTACTGTATCTACATTGTAATCAATCCAGTGCAATTTGACCACTTAAAATCTTTATAAAACTGTGATGTTATATTTGTTGCAACTGCAGCCCTCTGAGTCATATTTCTGTTTAAAAAGACGATTTTAATGTCAGTGAGTTTTTACCTTGATAAAATATGAATATATGAAAGTCACTTTGCCAAAAACTGATTGCAGCTTCTATCTTGTGATAGACATGCTGTTTCTCGCTCAGAATGACTTGATATCATTTATGAGAGATATGTTTTGACTTGTGTTTCACAGATTATAGCTCAACAATTCATTTACAGGCGTTTAATTACAGGTAATCATTTTTTGGCAAATACCGGAAATCGCTTTTTGGCGGGCGATCACTTTTTGGCACAGCACCTGCTTGCGAGGCTTTGAACGTCAATACTTACATGACCGACAGGCCTCGATACGCGATTCGAAGCCTCGACACAGAAGGACACATCACTAGTCGTGTCCTCCCTCGTGTAGTTGTGGTTTTGTTCGAGCCTCATGTTTTGTTAGCGCTCCCAGTTATATGTCCCAGTTTGGATTAGTACTTCAATAAAGACATTCCTCGCACTCAGTTCCTGTCTCTGTGTCTGCCTGTTGGGTCCACCCTGCCTGCCACACCACTATTCACGACACTGTGGTTCTGCACTCTCCTCTGATCCAGGCCAGTCCTTCTTCAAAGCCTGCTCTCCAGTAAGAAATCAGGCTTTGGGTCAAAAGATACAACCATGACTTAAACGTGTAGTGGATCTCTTATAATCTCTTCAACTATACTGTAAACTATAGCACGCTGTGTAATATGGATGTCAACTAGGCCCTTCTTACTGTACCTTTTCGGCCCCAGGGCACCACCCTGAGTCCATAAAGATACCATCAACAACAAACATCAACAACAAACATGACAAAACACAATCTACAGAAGAGAGTGATATGGAGAACTCTGTCATGACAAACTAAACACAAACTGAGTTCAAATGTGTACACTGGTTATAAACATTTTAACTGGATGGACTTGATACACAAATCTATTCTACCATAGCACATTATTGTTCATTTACTGTAACAGAAAGTTAATCCTGTCAAGGTTTTTTTTCTTGTCTCTGTACTCCTGTCCTGCTTCCTCACTCTTCCCCTCTCATCCATCCCACTTAGATCCAAGAAACTCCCCCTCCAGAGCCTCTTCTTCTACTGCTGGGGACAACAGCACAGAGAGTCTACTACAGAAAAAAGAACACGCTGCCAGAAACCTGCTATCTAATCCTGACTACTCCTATGGTCCAGCTCCACGCTCTCCCAATAAATTACCTCAAAGCAATGCCAGCAGCAGCAGCAGCAGAGACAGCCAGATGGACAACCTCATAATGCAGCACATACACGTGGAGAGGAAGAAGGAGGTGTTTCTGGACCACGTCAGGCAAAAGTATCCTCAACATGCTGTCTTTATCATGAGACATCAGGACCCCATGAAGGAGCAGGTGAGAGTTGTACATGTTTAGTAGTGCTAGAGTAATGGAATGTGGATGTGATTTATGATGATGCCATACAGAGGACAGGGTTCTTTTAAAAAGGCATAAGTTTGACATTAAACTTGGTAGTATGAAAAAAAACTGTAGAATTACTTAAAGTACAGTTAAAATGCATATAATGCAATGCAGTGCTGGGTGGAGGTGAGTCTTGTAGGCTGTGATAAAGTTTACAAGTAGAGCTGATCTCCTCGTCAGACCGGTACAGTCAGCATTATTTGCTGAGGTGGAGTTGTGTTGTAACAGCAACGGGCAGGAGGAGAGGTGGAGTTTGTCAGTGCACCTGATCCAGGCAAAGAAACATGCGGCACACAGAAACTGCGAAGTGTCAACAGTCCGAGAGAAGAACCTTTATACTGATGTGAAAACGCAGGACCTGATTTTTTCCACCTTACAGCAGAGTTAGCTGCTGTGCTGAAACTCTGAAGCCACACCGCAGACTCCGAGCTTCTCCTAAAGGTAAGCTCCTCCAACTTCTCTGACAACAAAGTGTCCCAATAGTTCCTTTATGTTTTTCTACTCATTTAAACAGCGCAGTGTAGAAAGCAGCCAGCAGTGTCGGCGTTTAGTGAACGTAGCGTCGGTTTCAACACCAGCTTCTGCCCTGTTCAGTACTAGAGCCGGCTCAGCGAGCTTCTCCATCAACGCTTCGGAAGGCGGACTGCCATGTGTCTGCGTCTGACGTCATTGTCTGCTGCGTCTGCGGTGAAAAACACCAAAACAAATCAGAACGAGACGCGTTAATAAGGTTTCCGCTGTTTACGTGTTTGATTCGGTGTGTGGACTCACGCTTCCTATCTGTCGCCCAACCCCAACCCCATCTAGCAAAGTTTCAACCAAGTGAAGTAACTATTTAACGAAAATAACAAGATACCGTTTCTTAATATCTGTCATCCACAGTCATTAAAAATACAAATACCCTCCAGACAGCTGCATATTAGAGCAGCAATGACGAGTGTTCCTGTTGTTGTGATTTCGCACTATATAAATAAAATAAAGTTGGACTGAATAGTTACAGTCTGACCTCTAATGACACATGGATGTCTGTAAATGCTATCACATGAGTCATACAGTAATAACAGTCTGGACAACCAATAACAGCGGGCTACACGAGTGAGTTGCATATCTTAATGCCGCAGGCTGTTACCTGTACCTGACAGATTTCATTCTAGGTTGGAATAGTTGGGCTTCACAGTGGCATGGTGCTTAACACCAACACGTCACAGTAACAAGGTAGATAGATAGATAGATAGATAGATAGATAGATAGATAGATAGATAGATAGATAGATAGATAGATAGATAGATAGATAGATAGATAGATAGATAGATAGATAGATAGATAGATGCCATTATTGTCATCATACTGAGGTACAATGAGATTGGAGCCGCTCCTATTCAGTGCTATAAAATAAGTGAAATACAACAAAATAAAATACAACCTCTAAAGATATACAGATGTACATATGACAGATTGTGAGTATTGCACTAGGTGAATGGTTAACAGATATTGCACATTACAGCGTGACAGATATTGTCCAGATTGAAAAAAGTTCACATTTAAAGTGTGTGTGAGTTGAGGGCGGTTATTGCTTTGGGAAAGAAACTGGGATGGTTAATTGGATATTCTAAATGAACCACAGGCATGAATGTGAGTGTGAATGGTTGGCTGTCTCTCTGTGTTAGCCTTGTCACAGACTGGTGACCTGTCCAGAGTGTACCCTGTCTCTAGGCATTTAGTTAGCTGAGAACTTAAAACTGCCCTCATGGCCAAAAATGGCCACTTCTGGGTCCAAAAACAAACAAACAAATTTAAATAAAATAAATATATGGCACATAAATATATTGGTCTCAAATGATTCACTCCAGGACCTCCTACAAATTGTGTCCCCATTTGTCCAGATAAAGCCACTATCAGGGAACTAAAGACAAGAGTGGACTGGGTTGCAATGTGTTGTATCATCTTTTATTTTTGTCTTTCACTGGAACTAAGGGACTGAGCCCGGCTCCTCTAACCATAATCCCCCCTCCACCAATCTTTTTACTTGGCACAATGCAGCCAGACAAATATTGTTCTCCTGACAACCACCAAACCAGACTCAGTCATCAGATTGCCAGATGGAGAAGTGTGATTCTTCACAGGTAGCATCCTATCACAGTAGCATGCTGGAATTCACTGAGCTCCTGAGAGCAATCCATCCTTTTACTAGTGTTTGTAGAAGCAGTCTGCATGCCTAAGTGCTTGGTTTATACACCTGCATGCATGGAAGTGATTGAAACACCTGGATTTAATGATTTATAGTGTAACTGTGTCAATCTGCTGGTTCACAGTACTATGACAGTCTGCATATTGTCGTTACAGTGTTCTGGCAGTATGTTTTGCACACACACACACACACACACAGACATAAAACTGCAATTCAAAGATTAGAAGTATCTCAACACAGTAATTCTTTTTATTTTCTCTTGACTGATCCTTTTGTGGTCGTTCTTTAATTTTACATCAGCTATGATCACACTTGTCCTCTTGAACTTTAGTTGACTGTGTAAATGTTTTTATACTAAATGTGTTGGCTTCCATTCTCTCGTCTTCTCCATCACCATCTTCTCCATAGTGAGCAGAGTGAACTGTGGGTTCTCAGATTGCTTTGATACAGTGCACCACAAAACCTGCCCAGGAGCAGCCAGTCACACAAAAAATAAACGTTGCAGTGATCTGACCTCCAGACTCCCAGATTCCAGTGTGATCTAGCATCTGCTGGGTGAGCTAGATCGAACACAGTCCACAGAGGCCTCGCAGCCCACAGCAGACAAACGTTCTGACACCAACCCTCGCTGTGTCCTTCATCATACAGCCTCAAAGATTCTCTGTAGTGTCGTCCTCTTTTTCTCCTACCTGGCAGCTTCTTATTCATGTACTGTAAATGCTAAATGGACAGGTTCTTATATAGCACTTTCCTACTCACATTTACACATTCACACCCATTCATAAGCACTTCCTTCTACAGCGAAGCGTTTACTATCTAATATTCACACACATTCGTACGGTTGCATCGGAGGGTTTCACTATGTTGCCCAAGGATAGTCTGGCTTGCAGACTGGAGCAGCCAGGAATGGAAACGTTGCAGTTAGTAAATGACCTGCTGTCCCTCCTAAGCCATCATCAACATTTTCAAAGCAAAGCACATTCGACCACTACTCCAGAATTCTTCTTTCCCCTCTCATCTTCCTTTCTTTTCAGCCAGCAGTAGTGGGGTTTCCACTGGAACACTGAGGTAGTCGTTGTTAACGTGGACACCAAGTAATCTGATATGGAAATCTCCTTCTTTATGTTTGATTTGGCCAAGATTTTATGTCAGATTCCCTTTCTCATTCAGTAAACCCCATCCATCCAGGCTTGGGACTGGCACTAGGACTTCACTGGTTGTAACCCTCCCATGTATGGGTTTGCTCCCTTGCAGTATACCACAGCAAAACCCCACAAGTCCTCTGCACCGGTAGTTTGCGGCACCACATTAATATTAGGCAGGAGATTTTAATGTGGACTGTGGAAGGCCTCCTTCAAGTGCAACATGAGAAATTTAAAAGTTAAATAGAGACACAGTCTAACACACCCAGATTCATAAACATGGCACAGCTGAGCTCAAAGCCAAAGCACACATGCTGCATGTTATGAGCTCATTTGGATAATCAAATGTGACAGCTGTCTGGTTTCTGATGTAAAGATGTGCTGACACTCACCGAAGCAAAGGGAGGTGCGCTGTAGTAGTGTGTGTGTGTGTGTGTGTGTGTGTGTGTGTGTGTGTGTGTGTGTATTCAAAAATATGCACACATAAATGAACATTGTTGTTGTTTGTGTATGATGGGTGTTCTGAAACTGTAATTTCCCCTTTTTGTGGGATCAATAAAGTATCTATCTATTAGTGTTCTTCAGTGTAAGATTAGACTTTTAGAAGAGGCACTTATTTTTTTACTAATCTCTAATTTTGATATATATTTTTTTCCGTTTCTTCCAGGTGAGGAGTCCACATCTTACTGACAGGTGGTGTGGTGGTGTAGCAGGCTTGGTGAAGGAGCAGGACAGGCTGGTTCCAAGCAGCATGTCTGATGGAGAGGTGATACCCCCGTCGAGCCCCTTTACAAGGGGCTCTAAGGCCAGAGCAAGTCTACCTGTGGGCCGCTCCAGCGGGCAGACGAGAGAGAGGCCGTTCGGTGAGTAGACACATAAATAAATCTGTGCAGTGACACTTTGTATGAAACCGTTTACTTCTTAACTGCTTCTGGCCACACATATGAATATCCTGTATTGAAAAGTGATCATAAAATGTTGTTGAAATCAAACTTATAATCTACAAAGCTGAAACAGCACATTCCCAGGTCGCCTCTCTAAAATAACAGGGCACAAGCCAGCGTAATCCTAGTGGTAAATGGACTAGTTGTTATGTAGTGCTTTACTACTCCACATGAGCACTCAAAGCGCTGTATACAGTATGTCTTATTCACCCGTTCACACACATTCATACAAGTATTTTCTACATACTTCCTACATGTGCTTTCTGTATAACATTCACACACAATCACACCCCGTGGAAGGGAAGCAAGGCTCTTTCAGGTGGATTTAAACTGTTCTAACATGGTGTAGATAGAAAGCCAAACGGAGCAGAGATTATCTTGAGGGAGAGTGTCCCTGGAGGGGAGAGAGTGGTGACGGGATCAGACTTCAGTGGACATGTAGGTGAAGAAAACAGAGATGATGAGGAGGTGTTGGGCACGTATGGTGGACAGATTGTGCTGGATTTTGCCAAAAGGATGGAAATGGCTGTGCCGAACATATACATGGACTATATTTTATGTGTCACAAAGGAAAATGTAACCAGGAAGAATAAGATGGTAGTTTGTAGGATGACTTTGGAAACCAATAAGAGGAAGTGAGTTAAGGCAGAGGCGGGGATTAAATGGTGGAAGCTGAAGAAGGAAGAATGTTGCAGAGTTTAGGAAGGAGGTGAGACAGATGACTGGGATGACTTGTTGGTGGAATAAGGAATTACAGAAAGTTTCTGAAGGAAGATGTTTGCAAAGAAAAAGTGGGATAGTCAGGGTGATGCAGGAAGTACACAGGAGTCCCGGAAGGCTATGCATATGTCAGAGAAGGAGGCAAATAAGGAAAAGGCTTTTAGTCAGTTGTATGTGAGGCTGGACTTCAAGGAAGGAGAAAAAAACTTGCATCAATTTAGCAGGCAGTGCGATCGAACTGGAAAGTAGTCAAATGTTTGGACACACTCATTCATATGAATTTATGCAGCAGGTTGTGAGGGAGTGAGGGCAGCTATGAAGAGGATGAAGAGTGGAAATTCAGTTAGTTCAGATGTCATACCTGTGGAGATCTGGAGATGTCAAGGTGAAAGGACACATGCATGAGGACAGTGAGACCGTAGTGAGGTGTGAGGCAGGAGTTACATCAGGGATTGTCTTTGAGCCTCTTCTTGTTTGCAGTGCTGATGGGCAGGTTGACAGAGGAGGTCAGGCACGAGTCTGGATGGGCAAAGATGTTTGCCGAGGACATTGTGATCTGTAGTCAGAGTAAGAAGGAGATGAACAGAGCTTAACCCCTAACCAGAGGTATGTTCTGGAGAGAACTAGAATGAAAGTCAGTAGAAACAAGACATGTGTGAGGATGAGATGGAGACAGGTGGAAAGGTAAACATGGAAGGAGTAGAGATAGATGAAGGCAGATGAGTTTAAACACCTGGAGTCAAACATCCAAAGCAACAGACGCACAAGATGAAGCAACTGCAGGCAGGGTGAAGTGGGTGGAGGCCAGTGTCAGGAGTGATTTGTCACAGATGGATATGCGCAAGAGTGAAAGAGAAAGTTTACAAACTGGTAGGGTTTGGAGACGGTGGCTCTGACCAAAAGAATGGAGGCAGAGTTGGAGGTGGCAAAGCAGAAGTTGCTGCCGCCTCCAGAAGATGAAGATTTTCCCTGGGAGTGCCCAAGAGGAACAAGACTAGAAAGTACACACTGATTTAACTACTGAGGTTCTGTGAGGTAGGCAGAGTGTCAGTGGTTAGCTCTGTCAGTTCACAGCTTAAAGCAGAGGTGTCAAACAGAACCGGCCCCTCAAAGACTCTGATCCGGCCCACTGGATCATGGAATCCCTGTTTTTGTCACTACTATAGAATTTATTTTTTACTATGGCTGCACAGTTGCACTGCACTGTTTAACCTGTACATGGATGATTTGTCGAAGCAGTTAAACGTCTGTAAAACTGGATGTATGATCGGTGATACTCTGATTAACCACTTTATGTGTGCTGAT
>VOQJ01043325.1:0-11108 GCA_015052665.1 Apistogramma diplotaenia
GATTAATAATAAGTAATGAATAAATGCACAGCGGTTTATAAACAGAGTAAAGAGAGAGGTGAATGAAAAGAAACACTCATGCAGCCTAGGCCTATTGCAGCATAACTAAGGATGGTTCAGGGTCACCTGATCCAGCCCTAACTATAAGATTTATCAAAAAGGAAAGTTTTAAGTCTAATCTTAAAAGTAGAGAGGGTGTCTGTCTCCTGAATCCAAACTGGGAGCTGGTTCCACAGAAGAGGGGCCTGAAAGCTGAAGGCTCTGCCTCCCATTCTACTCTTAAGTATCCTAGCAACCACAAGTAAGCCCGCAGTCTGAGAGCAAAGTGCTCTACTGGGGTGATATGGTTCTATGAGGTCTTTAAGATAAGTTATTCAAGACCTTGTATGCGAGGAGAAGAATTTTAAATTCTATTTTAGGTTTAGCAGGGAGCCAATGAAGAGAAATGAACATGGGAGAAATATGCTCTCTCTTTCTAGTCCCTGTCAGCACTCTAGCTGCAGTTGAAGACTTTTCAGGGAGCTGTTAGGGCAGCCTGATAATAATGAATATATAATGAGCTTTTCAGCATCACTCTGAGACAGGATGTTTCTAATTTTAGAAATATTGCACAAATGCAAGAAAGCAGTCTTACATGTTTGCTTAATATGTTAATTGAAGGACACATCCTGGTCAAAAATGACTCCAAGATTTCTCATTCCTGTCCTTATGTATCATTCCTGCTAAAATCCCTACAGGAATAACTGTTTCAGCAAGCAGGCCTCTAATTAAGCATCTTACCTTAGTTACCAACTACATAACATGGGATCTCTTTCTTGTGTCCAGGCTTCCTGGCTCAAACAGGCAGGAACAACCTAGATTTGTGTTGTACACCCAAAAGCCACTTTATTAGTTATTAGGTGGATGATTTTTTTTGGCTTCAGGACTGCCTTCATTCTTTGTATCATAGAGTCAACAAGGTGCTGGGAATATTTTTCAGACACTGTGGTCCATATTGACATGACAACATCAGACAGTTGCTGGAGATTTGTCAGCTGTGAAGTGTTTTTTGTATCAAATTTATTAAAGTTATATTTCAGAACTTTAACAATAGATTGAGTAGTATCAGCGCTTAGTGACTCAGTGTTATAAGGCCATTATTCACTACCTTGCATTAATCATTAGACAGAGGGGAAGATTTTTAATTGCACTTTGGCCAGGTAATAGCAAAAGGGCCAGTTATTCTATTTCCAAATTCTCCCAGGTGTTTCTTATCAATAAAAACCAAGGTTGTTCATTTTAGTCTGTGCAGTTATTACAGCTTGCAGCAAGTGAAAACAGGTAGTGAACACTTTAGTATTTTCACCTGATAAAGCTGACAAAGTGAGAATTATGAGAAAAATGTTAAATTATTTGAATAAAGGTAGAGTGGACTTTAATGGATATTGTTCACAGAGCAAATAGAAAACGTGCGTATTTTTGTGTATTACTTACTTCAACATTGAATTAATTAACACAGAGTTGCAATTAATTAGATTGAAAACCTAAAAATTTATTTCTACACTATTTTGTCAAAAGGATTCACTCACCCATCCAAATAATTGAATCCAGGTGTTGTAATCACTTCCATGGCCATGCGTGGATAAAACCAAGCACCTTGGCATGCAGACTGCTTCTACAAGCATTTGTGAAAGAATGGGTCACTCTTGGGAGCTCAGTGAATTCCAGTGTGATACCGTGTTGGGATGCAACAAATTCAGTTGCGAAATTTCCTCACATCTAAATGTTCCACGGTCAACTGTTAGTGGAATTATAACAAATTGGAAGCGATTGGGAATGACAGAAGGACACGTGTTGTTTGGAGTGAAGAATCATGCTTCTCCGTCTGGCAGACTGATGGGTGAGTCTGGGTTTGGTGGCTGCCATGAAAATGGTACTTGTCTGACTGCATTGTGCTGAGTGTAAAGTTTGGTGGGGGGGGTTATGCTGTGAGGTGGATTTTCAGAAGTTGGGCTTGACCCCTTAGTTTCAGTGAAAGGAACTCTTAATACCAAAAGATTTTGGTCTATAAAGACATGGATGACTGAGTTTGGTGTTATTTTATAAAAGCTCACTGAATCCTGCCGACAACGCCAAATTTGTTATGAAAATTATTTATCAAATGAGAGCGACAAGATTCTGTTAAGTATTTTATCCTCCTACGAGGAGAAATCACACACAATGAGCTTGTATTTGTGAGTTCTGAACTCTTTTTATACACCTCTCACACACCCTTCCCCTTCTCCCTTCATTCTTTTGCTGTTCTTTTGCACATTCTCTAGTTTAACAATTACAAAAAGGAGCTCCTCACCCTGGGGAGTTGCATACCACAGATAGATGAAACAATGAGACAATGCACAAAAGGAAATATGAGGAAATGTGTGTGTCTGACAGATAAGGAAATAGCCAACTGGACAGCATTAAGGGTTAAAGTAAAATTTTCCATTACAGGTGTGGAAGAACTTGATTGGCTTGCACCCGAGTCCCGACCTCAACCTGACAGAACAACTTTGGGATGAATTAGATCAGAGACTGTGAGCAAGGCCTTCTCAGCAAACATTAGTGTCTGACCTCACAAATGCACTTTTGGAAGAATGGTCAAAAATCCCCATAAGCAAAATTCCCTTGTGGAAGGCCTTCCCAGAAGATCTGAAGCTGTTATAGCTGCATCATATTAAACTTATGGATTAAAAATGGGATGTCAGTCAAGAACATATTTGTGAGAAGGCAGATAGGCGAATACTTTTGGCAATATAGTGTATGTTTCATTCGTTGAAAAACTGCTCCCAGGAAACCTCTTTTTTATGTGTTCCTGTAAGATTACACATTGCCCCCTAGTGTCTTGAAATCCTCCTACCAAACGATATACAGTCACATGCCACTTCATTAGGTATACTTTGCTTGTCTTGGATTGGATCCTCCTTTGCCTTCAGAACTGTCTTAATTCTTTGTGGCACAGATTCAACAAAGGTGATGGAAATACAGTATTACTGAGATTCTGATCAAAATTGACATGATAGGATCAGACAATTGCAGATTTGTTGGCTGCACACCATTAACTAAGGAGTGGTACCTGATGTGGTCTCCTGTTGCTGTAGCCCATCTGTTTCAAGGCTTAACGTGTCGTGCGTTCAGAGATGCTCTTCTGCATGTCTTGGTTGTAAAGAGTGTTTTTTTTTTCAGTTACTTTTGCCTTCCTGTCAGCTTCCTATTAGAGCTGCTGCTCACTAGACATTTTCTGAACCCCAGTGATGATTACAGTCTATCAGAATACTTGTCTTGATCCACTTTCAAAGTCACTTAAATCAGCTTTCGTCCTCATTTTGATGCTCGGTTTGAACTTCAGCAGGTGTTCTTGACCATATCTAAACCTAAGCCTAAGCGCACTGCGTTACAATTGGCTAATTAGATATTTGCGATAATGAGCAGCTGAACAAGTATACCAAAAAGACTAGCTGGTGAGGATATACTGGAAAAACTACTACTGGCTAACTCAACTGGGCCAAAACCCATTGCTGATATCACATTATTTATAATCCTCTCATTAGAAGCAGCTTTAATTTGACATGTGCACACACAGTGTCTTATGTACAGTGCTCTAAACTATAAAGGCACAGTGTAACCTAACTTGGCCTGCTTTACCCTAAATACACACAAGAATGACAACAGGACCAAAAGAAACACATGTACTTGATTGATTGGTCATGTATCAGACTATAGAAAAGGCAAGGTGGAAAATTTGCTTGTGAATGATCTTTATCCCTGTCATTTGTTAAGAAGAGAGAGCGAGAAAGTGTGTGTGTGTGTGTGTGTGTGTGTGCGTGTGTGCGTGTGAGTGAACAAGGTTAAGTTCTCTGAATGAAGTGAGAGTGGCCTTTTGTACTAAATGCTGGTCAAAGAGCAACTACAGTACAAACAGAATACATACTTATTTTTGCACATGGTTCTGGCCTCAGATTAATTAAAAATTCTGCATTGCAGTTAATTAGACCTTCAATGTAAAAATTTCACAAAGTTAAGGACTTGTTAAGGACTTACGGAATGCAGTCACATTTCTACAAGATGCTGATGCTGCAGGACAAAGTCAGGCTATTCTTCGTGCAAGATGGACTGTTGCTAGCATTATAATGCACATAAATAGAGATTCACGGCGTAAAATTAATTATCATCTTAAATTAACTGCAGCATGTGTTGTGTTAGGATGTAAAATAATGGCACAGGGAAAGGAAGTAGGTTCTCAGAGATATGCCGCATGGAGTTTAGCATGGGCTTTATTTTGTCTCTGAATGAGAAAAGTCTTTACCTTAAATAGCCCCCCTTTCCTCACTTGGCTCTGTAAGAGATAAATTCGCTCACGGCATGAGGGGAGATTTCTTTCAAGTATTTGGGTCAGAAACAAAACCTGACGACAGAGGGAGAGGGAACAGGGGGAGCAGAGGGACCGGAGGGGATGTGAGGATGGCGGGGCAGACAAACAAAACTTCTTTGGAACACATGTACTTTCCCCCACGTGAATCAATATTCAGGCCCTGATCTCCCTGTTGAGCAATGAGGCCAAAGAGAAGAGGGAGTTGAAAGACAGATGATACAGAGGGAGGGCTGTGGGATGTCATGTGTAAAGAAGGAGATTCTCATTGGAGGCAAAGAGAGAGAAGATCACTATGCACGTTTGGAGCAAAGGGAAAAAGGAGAAAACAAAAAGCATCCTACATGGTGAAGCCATCTTGGTTGCACACTCAGGACTTCAGGACCAAATCTCTCGTTATTAAGGTAGGTGTGGGATAAATACATGCAACAGGCTGAAGCTGTGGTAAAACAAGATTAAAATGTTTTTTGTTGTCGCTTTAATGGAAAAACCAGGCCAAATGCTGTTTCTTCCTTTGCTAAGAAAATTTCAAAAATGTTGTTACTTTGTGTGGCCTGTTCACTTTAGATATGAAAGAGATTTGCTAATGAGCAATATAATCATTTTCAGTTGCAGAGAAACTGTGATATTTGTTCAGGATTTTAATGTTCCTCTAAAAGGGTTATTTTACTGCACAGCATACCTTAGATTTGCAAATGCATAGATACACCAGTGAATCCATGCTTTCTTAGTTTCTGCAGTGAAGCATTTAAAGCCACAAGACCAACACTGCATGGCGATTAAAAAAAATCATAACTATACCTGCAAGTATATCTGCTGAAATACTGTACAATTTGTACACAGTAGTTTACACAATCATTGTACAAATTGCACATGTACACACAGTCACAGCTGCTCCAGTACTTTGCATTTTACTTCTATATTTTTCCATTTGTATATAGTCTTTATAATCTTCTTTATATAGTTTGCTTTTATTTATTCAGTTCTTTAAGTGTTAGTTTATGTGCAATATTGCTTTTGGTTTAAATGTGAAATACTGAGGGGCCTGGGTCTAAGAATTTAATTGTCCGTATTGATATGCCATTGTTACCTGTATATGACAATAATAAACTAAACTAAACTTAACACAAACTTGCTTAGTTTTGGAATGATAGCAAACTAGTCACGTCGCCCTTGTCCTTGATGACATTGTTTGTTCAGCACATACAATGGTAAATCATTATGTTGTTGGTGTGTGTGTGTGTGTGTTTTTTTTACAATCCTGATTTAGTGTAGTGGCTTTGGAAAAGAGTTCTCTTAAAGCAGGATGATGTCCTCCAAGCTGAAGTGGCTGATTGTGATCCAGCTCCTGCTGAATGAACAGGCCCTGTGCAGGGTTCCACCTCCTTTGGCGCAGAGGGGCACTGTGCTTCCAGGAAGTGACACCCATGAAGCTGTAGAGGAGATGGCCAAACAGAATCTTCACTCCCTCCTGGGATCGCAGCTCTGGTCTGGTCTTTCGCCTGTTGAAAAATTAGAAAGAATCCGTTCTGCCAGACGAATGACGTCTCTTCTCAGAGTGAATCTACAGGAGGAGATTCAAGATCATTTCCACATTCAAGGGAACATCAGCTGTGAGGAGCTGCTGTCAGCCAGTGCTGTGGATGACTCGTTGTCCTCTGTGTTCCCCCAGGAGCTGCTGGGTCTCTCTTTAGTGCCTGTATTGGTGGTGGCAGGGTGCCCAAAGGAAGCACAGACTCTTTTGCTGAAGCTGTATGATCTGCTGGGAGAGGCTGACACAGAGGAGCTCCTGATGGAGGTGGAGGGTCTGATAAAAGGGAGGATGAGCAAATCAGCAGCTTCACCAACACCTGCATCCGCAGCATCACTTTCAGAAAGAGATCAAGCTCAGCCACATATAGAAGCTGTGATGTTTAACATTCAGCAGCTGGCATTCATGGGAGAAGGTAGCTCTAATCAGAAGGGGCATTGCAAGGGTTGGAGCAGAGTAAATGGGACCACGCTGATAGGACTGGCTGTGGAGGGGGGTGCAGGAGAACTGGAGGATGCTGTGATCAGCTGTGAAAGACTGGGAGTCCTGTGCGCTGGTGTAACCAGTGGTGGACCTCACAAACCTGGGATGTATCAGGCAGTATGGAAGAAAGGTAGTCGCATACTGCCATCCGAATCCACGGAGTCTGAGACCTGGATCCAACAGTGCAGTGCCCCCGCAGCTACAGGTCAACGGTTGAAGCGCAGCCCCCAGAGGAACTGTATCAACAAAAGCGAGCAGCGCGTGTACAGCGTGATGGAGTGGATCCCTGGAGTCAGCACGCTCTACAATCTCGGAACAGCTGTGTATTACGCCTCAGTCAACTGCTCTGAAACAGCCAAGGAGAGAGCCATCCTCAGTGCTGTTGACCTTGGTACGGATGCCCTCATGGTCGCCACGGGTGGGACTGCCGGGGTGGCTGGCTATGCTCTGGGTGCAGGGGTGAAGACTGGTGTGAAAGCTGGGGTCAGGTATCTGCTCAACTCCATGAAGGAGGAAGATGATGTGCTGGTGAACCAGTTTAGCTGGGAGGAGGGTGTCATCACCATAGACTGAAAGATCAATTTGGCAGCTTTGGCAATAAATACTGACATAGCTACATTTTTAAACATTAATATTTGGTAGCTTACATATTTACAAAGTAACAATAAATGATAATTTGGAGTGCAAGGTTACAAATTAATGTGTTCCTCAGTGGATTTTAAGACTCATGTTTTGAAAAGGGAATTTTACTTTTCTTTCTTTGTATCACTGTGCACAACAAAAGAATATTGCTAAGATGGATTCCAATTAGTCTGCTTATGAATTTGTTTTTTATTTTAGAGAGCGAGAGACAATGTAAGCTAACACCTAAATTAATTGGCTTTCCCTAGAGTGAAACATGAACTCCACATCAGCTGAAAACAGATTCAATAATCTATAACCTCAGAAAGTAAGCTTTAAGCTGTTGTTTAGAAATAATATTTCAAGTGTGTACTTTTTAAAGTAGCTTAGGGGTCAGTTGTTAATTGGTTAATTGCAGCAACATTGAAGAACTGGTCTCAGGAAATAAAACCTTCAATCCCTCAACGCTTTGATTTTGCCAGTCTCTGTTTATCACCTTTTATTCCTCTTGTCTCTTCATCCCGTTGAAACCCATCGTCCAGGTTACGGCCATATTCTCAGCTCTGGTGAAATTACAGAGACAGTAGATCAATGATAAACTATTGCTGCTGTATATTTTTTTTTCTGTAAATGTTAATAAATTGTACATTAAATTGGTGGATCTTGGTGTGGCAGTTTATGTTATCAGATTGTTCCAGAAGCCTATTTTGTGCTGCTCAAAAGTCATGAAAATATTCTTTGGTGCTCATATTTAAATGCATATATCATACAGGCTTGATCATCAGCGGATGGTGAGTAAAGCTTTAAAAATATTTACAGATTTCATTCTTTTTTTCTTTTTTTAAAAAATGGCTACTTCTCTCTATTAAAAACCTGAGCCACAGCCGTTCTTACAAGCCCCCTGACACTGGAGCACTGTCGCCTCACGGCACAAAGGTTCTGGGTTTGAATCTGCCAGCTGGCTGGGGCCTCTCTGTGCGCAGTTTGCCGGCTGCCCCCCGTGTCTGCGTAGATTCTCTCCAGGTTCTCTGGCTTCCTCTCACAGTGCAAAGATATGCATATTGGGTTAATTGGTGATTTCAAATTGACCGTAGGTGTGAATGGTTGTCTGTCTCTATGATAGACAAGAGACTTGTCCAGGGTGCCCCCTGTTTCTCATCCAAAGTAAACTGTATGACCTCAAGATAGATGGAATTATTAAATCAGCTAAAATCACATGACACAGGTCATTTTACAAACTTCTAATGTGAATATTTTATGCTTTATAGAATAATTCGATTTAGCCAGTAGAGAGATATCAGGAAAATGCAATAAAGCTTTTTGTGGACACTGAATTTAATGGCATCAGACATTCCCCAGCAATTTTAATCTATATAAATGTAATTTATAAATGTCATTTTAATCTATTAATTCACTGATTTACTCATGCTGCTTCACACCAATGTGCTTTTGGGTGCGGCCCTACCTGTTGACTTTCTTTTAGGGGTTTGCATGTTTTCCCTTTAATTGCATGGATCCAGTTTCCTCCAGCTGACCGTATCCATGCATGTTACTTTCACTGGTGTGTTTAAAGATACAGATGTGTCAGTATGAGGTTGTCTGTCTTGGTGATGGCCTTCAACCTGCCTGGGGTCTTTAGCCCTTTGGCAGCTATAGGCTTCAGCTCCACTCACAACCCTGGTTGAACAAGTGGCTAAGAATATTAAAGGATAGATGATTTACACATTCATAGATTGTATGTATATTTACTATGTAGCCTATTAGAAAATGTGATGATCCTTAATACACTGGATAGATTAAATTCATTTGGAAGGTCCTAAATATCTAATATGCTATCCTAATATGAGGCAAAGAACGGACTGTCTGAAGCATATTGGATGACTCATGTCTGCAAATACATCATGCACTGCAAGAAAGGGGTGAGGCATCCCCAGCATGAAGCAAAAAATAGTGTGAATGAAGAAACAAAAATAATGCCCACACCCTTTACTCCTGCTCCACTCCTCAGTCTCCTTTCCAACAAATGCTGGCTGTGTTCTTACTTCATCAGGCTGTCAAAAATAATTAAAGACACATTTCAGCATAGCAGAATAAGAAAAGTTCTGTTTAGCTTATTTTGTTTCAGGGCTGTGGTATTGTGCAGTCTGGCTCACTGACACGCTGTTGACTTATCGTGTACTTTAAACATCCGTTCAAGCCAATGTGTCTGAGACATTCGGTGGATTTTTCTGTTCTCTCTGTTGATCCAGACTGTTTTTAATCCAAAACAAAGCTATGTGAACTCACTCACTGTGTGTGTGTTGGCCCTATGACTGACAGGTGACCTGTTCAGAGTTTTGCCTACCTCTTGCCCAATTCCCTATGAGGTGACCAGGATAATCTTAACACAACATATTTGCTAGTTATTCAACCACATGGGCAGCAACGTCTAGGTGATTGCAATTAGATACAACTCAGTTAATTAAAAATTATATATATTAGATTGAGATAACTTATAAAAACACTTCAGAATTTCTGCAGTCTTTTGTTCACAGTGATCTGATGATGACTACCTGCATGGCACTTCTGATAATCAAAATCCAAACTGGCATCCTCATTTCTGAGATGAGTGAAGTGTGACATCTACCGGGGAGAGTGGAAACTGAGGAAATTAATCGATCAAGTACAGTATAAAGTCGCCTAACAAGCAAATGATTCTCGGTTCGATCCCGGAGAGGAGACAAAAATCATTCTGCGGTTATACATGAAGGGCATAAAATAGAATAAAATAAGTAAAAAGCAAATCTACCAAATCAAAATATGTGGAGCTACACACAGTGGCGATCCCGTATGAGCAAGGGAGCAGCTGAAAGTAGCTGCTGCATTAGAAATACCAACAAAGGGCTGCGGACTCTCCATATGTGGAAGAAATGACTATCAGGCTTCTTATTTCAACTGTGGTCATTACACAGGAGACAACAGTTGTTATTGATAGCTTACTACATTGCAAAAAATAAAGCTGTATTTTGCTCTTAATTGAAATTGAAAAAACAAACAAACAAAAACAACTTTTGCTGTTCAGTATGTGTGGAGAGTTAGTAACGCATTTGTGGTGGCATAACGAAATAAAGCAGCGGACGTGGGAATACAGGTGCGCTCCTCTCAGATGACTCTCGGAAAAACACTCACGAAGCCACACAAATTGTTCTGAGAATCGACAAACGCAGACGCCGCATTGAGCGCTGAATCGTACGCCAGCGTCGCCGCCATATTGGATGTGGCAATAGGTGCGTCACTTTGGTGCTGCGTGGATTTGTTTAAACCGTTTAGCAGTCTAAACTGGATCAAATGAGGTTACCTTCCATAGGTAAGAGTGAAGTTTTTTAAAAAAAAAATCACATTTGGCCATTACAACATTTTGAAAGCAGAATTTGCAGACGTAGATGATACCGCAGAGAAACCAGACTGCAAACAGTGGAGTGAATCTTACCTGTCCCGGGATGTCCTGGGATGTCCTCTGGAGTCAGTAGTGGTAGTGGGTGAGAGGAGGATGTTAGCAAAGCTAACATCCATCATGGACAACCCCCACCACTCTCTGCATGAGACCGTGGGTGCGCTGTAGGGGTGGGCCGATACTGGGAATTTGGTATCGATATGATACCAATACGATAGTGGTCAGTATCGCAGATACCGATACTTCCAAAACATAGTCGGGGGGGGGGGGGGATACCGACCTTTTATTTGAAATGTGACTCATGATCATTGAATAGTTTGCGATTTTGCCTTTAGTTAGTTGATTATAATAAAACCGGACAAAATTTTTAGGCAAATAAACATGCGTTGTATTAACTAAAACAATATAAGATATGCAAAAGTATAAAAAATAAAACAATTCCCTTATTACGTTTAATTAACACACATTTGTTTAAGAAAGGTCACTTGTGCAAAATAATAGCAATAATGTAACAAAAATATAAATATAACAATATAAACACAAAAATGTCTTCCATTGCACACAGATATCTGTAAAAAAGAGAGAGAGAGAGAGGCGCGCTGTTCGCACAAACAGAATTGAAGCTGTGCTCGCACGAACTCAGTGAGGAAATACGA
>VOQJ01043330.1:0-10960 GCA_015052665.1 Apistogramma diplotaenia
CTGGCTGGCTCCATGTGTCTGTATGTAAGGGGGCTGATAACCCAGACAGCTTTGATCCCAAGGCCTTGTCGTGTTTATGGCAGTGTTGAGAAGGGTAAGCCAGGGCAGAGAAACAGGCCACAAACTATCAAGACAATATGTCCATGTTCAGGTGGTCGTGTATGCATGTGCATGAATCGTGGTTGTCTGCCTCTTGTACATGCTTGTGCTCATACAAACAACTTAATCAATCCATAATTTCAGAAGTCTACAAAAGGTCTTGAAGTTTTTTAATCTGATTTGAACTCTTTGATATAGTTCTTAAAAGTCTGTCATGGCTAAGTTATAAAAATCTGCTGCAGAGGAGTTGGTGTTTCCTTCCTGTTTATAGGTATAGGAGTATTTAATCTCTACATTTTCAGACTTCAGTGGTAAATGTTGGAAAATTGGCACAAACAATAGCCTCAAATGCTACACATCTTTTTTTTCATTGTTTGCATTGTAGATTAATTAGATTAATACTAAAGTCATCTAAACTATGAACAAAAAAGTGTTAAACCAGAATATGTTTTTAGATTCTTCAAAATAGGCACCTCTTGCTAAAATGACAGTTTTGCATGTCTTGGCATTTTCTCAGTCAGCTTTATGAGGTAGTCACCTGGAGTGGCTTTCAGTTAACAGCTGTGCCTTGTCAAGAGTTAATTTCTTGAATTTCTTGCCTTTTAGTGTGTTCGAGACCATCAGTTGTGTTGTGAAGAGGTAGAGTGGATATTTGAGCCCTATTTCAGTAATGTTCTAATCCATATTATGGCAAGAACTACTCAACTAAATATAGAAAAATGACAGTCCATCATTAGGTCAGTCAATCTGAAAATTTTCAAGAATTTTGAATGTATCTCCAAGTGCAGTCACAAATACCATCAAATGTTATGAAAAACTGGCTCTCATCAGGACCGCCCGAGGAAAAGAAGACTAAGAGTTCCTCACAGAATAGGTTCACTAGAATTACCAGGCTCAGAACCCTCAAGTTAGCAGCACCCCAGATACTGTAAGAGCGCAGAGAATTGCTTCACAGAGTTGAAGTAGCGCACATATCACAATATCAACTGTTCTGAGAAGTCTGTGTGAATCTGGACTTCATGGGAAAAATGCTGCAAAGAAGCCACTTTTAAGGAAGAACAACAAGAGGAAGAGAATGGCTTGGGACAAGGAACACAAGTAATGGACATTAAACCCGTGGAAATCTGTCCTTTGGTCTGATGAGTCCAAATTTGAGACTTTTGGTTCCAAATGCCATGTGATGTAGAAAAGGTGAGTGGATGGTTCCTCCACAGTAGTTTCCACCGTGAAGTATGGAGGAGGAAGAATGACGGTATGGGGGTGCTTTGCTAGTGACACTGTTTATTAAAAATCCAAAGCACACTTAAACATGTAAGGGCTATTTGACCAAGAAAGAGGGTGATGAAGTGTTGCGTCACATGACCTGGCCTCCACAATCACCTGATCAGATGAGTTGGACTGCAGAGTGAAAGCAAAGCAGCCAACAAGTGCTCAGCACCTCTGGGAACTCCTTCAAGACTGTTGGAAAACAATTTTAGGTGATTACATCATGAACCTGACTGAATGCCAAGAGTGTGAAAAGCTGTAACCAAAGCAAAAGGTTTCTACTGTACTTTGAAAAATCTAAAATACAAAACATATTTTGGTTTGTTTATCACTTCAAAGTTTACTACAGGATTCCGTGTGTCTTCCTTCACTCCAAAATTGGGCACCAAGTGCCAATAATAACAACAGCCAGTAAACTGAATACCAGAGCAGCTAACCTGAAAGGTAAGATCTTGGCTAAGAAGGAAAACTCAACCCCTTGAAGCTGACTCCCTGGAGTACGCGAAGTACCCACTGAAACTCTACTAGAAGATCTGAATGCAGCACTACAGACAATCCCTACCACAACTATCACTGAAACCAATCAGTTGATGTATGCCACAGCAACAGTGATCCTTGAACTGCTTGGCTATAAGATAAACAGCCATAAGGAGCAGTACCCTGCATGGACAAGATGGCTAGAGGCTAAAATCAAGGCAGTAAGGAGGGAAGCACTAGGCCCTGATATGATACACACCTACTTGCTAAAGAAGCTAACTGCACTCCACAAGCACCTGGTAGCACAAATGAACCAACTGCTAGAGGCTAAGACACAGCCAGAATGGCTAACTGAAGGACGGATGGACCTAATCCCCATTGACCCCCAGAAGGACCAGTCCCGTCCAACTACTGGCCAATAGCATGCTTCAGTACAACATGGAAACTCCTGTCAGGCATCATAGCAGCTAAGATGAGCTGGCACGTGGCACATGGATGACATCAAGCTGTATGCCGGGAGTGAGCAAGAAATTGATTCACTGATCCACACCACATGGATCTACAGCAATGACACTGGAATGTAATTTGGACTGGAGAAGTGTAGTTGGATAGTAACAAAAAGAGGGAAGGTAGTCAGAACTGAGGGGATCACAGTACCAGAAGGCAACATTGCAGACACTGAAGACAGTTACAAGTACCTTGGAAAACCACGAAGAGGCCACTGGGAAAGCTGCAAGAGCCAAGTACCTGCAGGGAGTAAGGCAGGTCGTGAAGAGTCGGCTGAATAGAAAGAACAAGATTCGGGCAATCAACACCTATGCCCTGTCAGTTGTAAGATACCCTGCTGGGATAATAAGCTGGGCAAAAGAGGAGATAGAAGCCACATATGTCAAGACAAGACAGCTCCTTACCATACATGGAGGGTTTCACCCCAAATCCAGCACCCTGAGACTCCACACTAAACCACTATCCTTGATGTTCTCATGGATCTTTTTAGTTTCATCACAAAGATGGCCACAAAGAATTATATGCTAAGTGAATACCTCAGGCAGAAGAAACACAAGAAAGAAGAGGAGCAAGAACAGGAACCATCATGGAAAGACAGGCCTCTGCACAGCATGTACCACCAGGAGATAGAAGAAGTGGCTGATATTGAAATATCCAACCACTGGCTGGAGGAAGCTGGACTGAAAGGCAGCACAGAGGTACTAATCATGGTAACACAAGAACAAGATCTGAGCGCAATGATAGAGGCTGGGGTCTACCACACAAGGCAAGACCCCAGGTGAAAGCTGTGCCGAGATCACCCTGAGACAATCCAGCACATAACAGCAACAGGGTGCAAGATGCTAGCAGGCAGGGCATACATGGAACATGCAGGCATACAGGAATATCTGACCTGAATATGACTTGGAAATCTCAAGGCAGGGTTCTAGCCGGGGGTTCTAGCCAGTGGTTCTAGCCAGCAGTTCATCGCCCGGCGAAGCAGCTTGCTCAGGTCATCTTGCGCAGGGCTGCGAATTTAATTGGTTTCTTATTGTAACTCTTTGCTATCACTGCAAGCAGGCGTGAGCCTTCTGTCCCATTGCTGATATCAGGCTGTTTTGTTTTCTTTGCTAGATTGCTGCACTATAGCATTATTTCACAGTAATTTGCAATCTACCACTAGAGACCGCCAGTTTAATTCACAGTGTGCATGTATGATCTTGCAACATCCCTTTTCACGTATGATTTTGTGTGGCTGCAGAAAGTATGTGTCTGTGTATCTGATTGAATTAATTTTTTTAAGTGTTTAGATTCAGATGATCCTTTGAGAGATAAAAAATTCAGGTGTTCACGGGAAAGCACCTGGTGGACGAGCCTTAGGCAGTGGGGTCCAACCGGATGCAACCTGAAAAGGTCTATAGGTGATGTTGCTGTAGGTGTCAAGCGGCGGTCAAGGGCAGAGGTCCTGCTGGTTGAGTCCCTGCTGGTTGAGGCTAGCTATTGGGACATGGAAATCACCTCCCTGGTGGGGAAGAAGCTTGAGTTCACACCAGCTAGATAAAGTCACCTGAGTGCATTGCTTGGGCTCTGAAACCAGTCCACTTGACAGATCTGGACTTTGTTTCAGCAAGAGCAAGTCACTTATAGTGACGATGCACCAGATGTTGGTTACTTGGTTGGTGGTCATCACTGTGTTAGGACAGATTGATGTTGTGATCTGTGATCTGATTCAAAATAATAAATTATTTTGAAGTAAATGGCTACCAAAACACAGGTGCTGTATTGATAATGTATGTTACCCAACAAATGTAAATGCTGGAGTAATCAGAAGGTTTAAAATGTGAATTTGCAACCTCCTTGTACACTTTTATATAGCCATCTCCCTTTTATTTTTCAGCTGGATGTGAATGTAAATGATATGTTTCCTTAATGAAAGTACCTCCTTCTTCCACAATGTGGCACAATCCCAGTGAACAGTTTTAGTGGAAACAGCTTAACTGTATACTGTGTTAGCTGAAGGTGGGAATAAGCTTATCAGACCCACTGGCTAGCTCCTTCTCATCAAACGAAGAGGGATATTCCCTTTTTCCAACTCTTCCGATTCCTTTAGCAGAAAAAGGGTCATGATAAGTTACGGGATTGAGGAATGTGAGTTAGAGTGTGTGCTTATTTTGTGACTGTGCCTCAAGTACATTTTGTCTACATGTGCGCATGTGTATGTGTCCATTTGAGGATAAGCAGCCACACATGGCGCCGACGACTCCTTCTTGAATTCCTGGTAAAGATCCTTATTTGGGACCCTCTCACATGTGTGTATAAGCGTGTATGTGAGTTTTCGTTGTGAGTGAACTGACTAAAGCTGCCCTTTAGCCCGGGGCAGACTCTCTTCTCACTCTTGAGTGGCCACACACTAAGAGGCCAGATCCATTTTGAACAGCAGAAGGACATAAGTGAATACACAATTCTTCTTTTCCTTTCAGCCTGATGTTGTAAAAGGTGGGGATATCACATTGTGAATGAATACGTTTTTTCTTTGTAAACATTTTACATTATGAAATTTTTATCTTTAGCCAAATGCAAAAATATTTTCAGGCCTTGGGCCAGTGTTTTTCTATTAGTGCAAGTGGTTAATGATTGCCTATAAAACTCTTTTGCCTGCTGCTCTCAAGAAGGCCTTTGCTTATTTAAAGGTTTAACAGTAAACATGTTAGAATATGTTTTTCCTTTGTTCCAGTGTGCTTGTTATTTCATCTTCATAAAATACCAAAAGGTCTCTAATGTCTAAAAGCAAAGAAAACCACCTTTTCCTGTTTTGAGCTATAAAGTAGTGGAGCTAATTGTTTAGCAGAGGGGCTCTCAAGCACAGTTTATGGTGACCACATTAGTTGTTATGTGCATCAGCTGTGATGCCACCACAGCTCCATTACCATATACACTGGCACTTGAGGTGCACCAGACTCGCTGCAGTCTTCTCCTTATGGTGAATGATGTCACCACTCTCAGAAGACCTGCTTAAGAGTAGAACTCAAAACAGGAAGTAAAGCAATCATAGGGTTTTTCTGAAAGTCTTCTCTTTCAAGTGAAATGACAGTAAAGATTATATACTCGTCTGTTGAGCACACGGAGATACAAAAATTGAGATGTGCACAACAAACCCAATGGCACCAAAGCATGGTACATGCCATTAGTTGTGATATCACAAACATAATTTAGGTTTAAAGGTTTTGATGACTGAGTGACCTTTTAGGGTAAGGTTTGCAGAGAAAAAATATGATTTTGTTTGAAAGGTATCAACAAAATAATTATAAATCCAATATTTTTTAATTAAAGATAACAGAATACACATTTTATTAAAAATTGTTGTTGTTGTTTGGTTTTGCTTTTTTTTATTTAGCTGGGGGCTATATAAAATGGCTCTGATGGTCAAATGCATGTTGTACAGTTGTACCTTGTTGGAATGCATCTGAAGCCAGTAGGCATCCACTGGTTTACAGTCACAGCTTCTTACTGATTGCTTGGGTGGTATAATCTCATCACAGCAGGCTTCAAGTCTGTGTTTAGTTTAATGACCACTGCAGGACAAACGAAGTGTAGTCTTTTGATGTTTAATTAAACTGCTTTACCACTCTCATTTTAAAGACAATCAAGGCTGACTCAATGGTCAGTATATAGTGGATTATACAATTTATATTATTATTATTATTATTAAGTAGTAGCCTTTCACATTACTTACTGTTAATTAAATTAAGAAAAGGTCGTAATCTCAACTCAGCTCAGGTTAAGATGTCTAAATGCACTTAAACAGGACATGTGTATTCCCATACCTGTTTCAGTACTTTAAATAATACATCCGCTCATATATGTGCAGATATAATGATTTAAGCAGCATGTGTGTTTTTGTGTGCATGTCTCTGAAGGCGGTGTTCAGCACTGCTGTCATGTGATGACTTCATGTCATCAGGCCAGAGGCCCTAATGTCCAGCTTGTCTCCATCTGCTGCTTACAAACACACAAAAATGCAAGGACACACACTCACTTTGTGCACCATTGTCAGCTGACTTTGTTGACGTGTGAATGTATTTTGGCAGTGAAGCATCCTCTCAGTCAGTGACGAACAGTACTAAAGTGCAAATTTCTGAATGTGTGAGCCCGCGTGTGTGAAAGAAGCCTAAATAAAATACTTTTTCCCTTTGCTTAATATGCACATGTTATGAGAGTGTTATTGGTAGCATAGTGCTATGGTGGTAAATGGTAAAAAGAAGGAAGAAGAGCCTCCCTCCATCCTTCTATCTTTTTTCAATTGGTTGAAAAGTCTGGAAATGAAATGTGATCCTCAGAGTGAAACATCAAACAGCTAGCAGCTGCTGGGCTGTCAGGTCACCGACCGGTCAGACGATGGACCACGGCCTCCTGTGTCTGTGTCTCTGTGTGCATTTTTGGCTGTATGTGTGAGTGGTTATGAGTTTGAGTCTCTCTTCTCTGATGGTCTTTCATTTAATTCTGTTATGGATGTAGCTTTGGTTTTTCAGACTTACCCGTTGTGTACCTTTCAGCACGTGTTTACATATGTGCATGTAAACTCCACCCCTGTGTTGCACACTGATGTTTCCATTACCACGTAGTGTGTCTACTCAGACAGAGGTTAGCTCCTAGGCTAGCATCAGTGGAAGTGGAGGAAGATGGAGGAGGTTAGGGTGACTAGATGATGAAGAGAGGCACTGAAATGCTGTTGAGAGGTGGGGGTGGGCTGAGGCCGGAGTTGGTGTATTAGGGGCATCTGTCTTGTTTTGGCATGTGGAATCTGTTGGTAACCACATAGGCAGATGAGCTGAGTGGCTGGCGCAGCCCAGCCGAAGCAGATGGTAGGAGGGTCACAGTGGGGTCATTCCTGCGTTATCCATGCCACATGTACGTGACATTCTGACAGCGAAAACAAATCTATAGGTGTTCGTCTCCCAACAGCACCGGACAGAACTAGCAAGAAGACCCTTTTTCCCCTGCCAAGCAAAGACCTAACTTTTTTTTTTTTACAGACCTATGAGTGTCAGTCTAATACTGAGTTCAGAATCATTTTTCTGTTCTGTTTTTAATTAAAGCAGGAAATATACAGTGGTAGTCAATGGATTATGTATATTGTGAATATTTTTAGCTTTTGTGAACATTGTCAAACTAGTTGGAAAACTTACATGCCATGCATACCTTGCCAGTTGCAACATTTGTCTGGCAATAAGCTTTGGACATGTGAACAAAATCTTCTATTGCACACACACACAAACACACATATAGTATAAAGCTTTTCAGGCTACATAAGTACAGAAATGAACATGCCCTGGTTGGCTTTTATAATTAAGAAACATATGGAAATATTGTGGTCAGACTTCAAAACAACATTAATTGTAGCTCTGCGCTGGGACATGAACTCAAGCCTCTACCATCATAATGTCCACACCCTTAAGCTTGACATAGATTTGTGCCTCTACCCAGCCAAGTGTCTGGATAGGCATCTCTGCTGGCCAGAATGCATTACCAGAAGGATTCTACACACTGAAGCCAGTCACAGGGGGCCACAAGTGAGTATACTCCTAGTGCTCGTCCCAAGCCTGGAAGAATGGAGAGGGTTACATCAGAAAGGGCATCTGTAAAATCTTTGTCAGATAAAATATGCAAAAGAATTGGGCCAAGGTTAACACCAACCACCTCTAATGCCCTTTGTCAACAGAGCATTTCAATTCAGTTCAATTTTATTTATGCAGCTCCAAATTACAACAGTCACCTCAAGACGCTTCATATTGTAAGGTAAAGACCCTACAATAATTACAGAGAAAACCCAACAGTCAAACGACCCCATATGAGCAAGCACTTTGCAACAGTGGGAAGGAAAAACTCCCTTTTAACAGGAAGAAACCTCCAGCAGAACCAGGCTCAGGGAGGGGCACTCATCTGAGGAGAGAGAGACAGGGCAAAAGACATGCTGTGGAAGAGACCCAGAGATTAATAATAAGTAATGATTAAATGCACAGTGGGGCAAAAAGAAGCAAGTGAAAAGAAACGCTGGGTGCATCATGAGAACCCCCCAGCTGCCTAGGCCTATTGCAGCATAACTAAGGGATGGTTCAAGGTCACCTGATCCAGCCCTAACTATAAGCTTTATCAAAAAGGGAAGTTTTATACCTAATCTTAAAAATTAGAGGGTGTCTGTCTCCCAAATCCAAACTGGGAGCTGGTTCCACAGAAGAGGGGCCTGAAAGCTGAAGGCTCTGCCTCCCATTCTACTTAAGTATCCTAGCAACCACAAGTAAGCCAGCAGTAGTGGTGGAAACTGTGCTATTGGCTGAAGAAAATGGAAGAAGAAATGGGGAGGGTGTGTTTGGAGTCCGCAAAAGAGAAGTAAAGGTGGGAGTGTGAGAAAATGTAGAGACTATGACTGGTAAAAGGAGTTGGCTGATATGATGGAGAGAGGAAGGTAGATATATTGTGTGTGCAGGAGACCAGGTGGAAGAGAAGCAAGGCCAGGAGCATCGGTGTAGATTGGAAGTGAAATGAAGTTGGAGTAATCTTGAAGGAAGAGTATATGAATAGTGTATTGGAGGTAAAGACAGTGTCAGAAAGGATCATGAGTTTGACGCTGGAAATTGAAGTGTTTACGTCCCAGTGATTGGATGTGAATTAGAAGAGGAAGCAGAATTCCGGCATAAGTTGGATGAATCACCACTCCAATCACCACTCTCTCCCCTTTGGAACACTCTTGAGTGGAGAGAGTGTGGTGTGGTGAATATATTGTAAGAACGGAAGATGGTGGACTACATCTTGAGCAGAAGGTGTGAGCTGAAAGAGATACGTAGGAGAATCCAGGGTGGCGTCAGGGGAGAATGTACAGTTCTGTGAAAAGGCTATCCAAACTTACCTGGTCCTATGTGAAAAGTAATTGCTCCATAAAACTAATAACTGTTTGTGCCCTTGGCAGCAAGATTGCTTTGGTGTTATTTTGGCTCACTTTTCTTTGCAGAATTGTTCTAATTCAGCTACACTGGAGGGTCCATGCCAAAGCATCTCAACTGGATTTAAGCCCAGTCTTTGACTAGGCCACTCCAGAACCTTCATTTTGTTTTTTGGTTGGTTGCTTTTTCACAGCACTGTAGCTAGGCAGTATTGCAAAGTAGTCAGTAGGATGACTGAAACAAGTTAGAGCAGAGAGTTGCACAGAGTTCACGGAGGAGTTGAGACAGGCTCTGGATAGCAGGGAAGAGCTACCAAATGACCTGGAAAGTACAGCTGAAATCGTAAGGAAAACGACCTAGAAGGTGTTTGGTGTGGAATGAGGAAGTCCAGGGAAGTAACCAAAGGAAGAGGTTGGCAAATAAAAAAATGGGATAGTCACAAAGATGAAGAAAGCGGACATGAGTACTTGGCATTAAGCAAAGAGAGAGGTGCCAAAAGCAAAGGAAAAGGCTTACAGTACAGTATAGTGTGAGACTGGATACTGAGGAAGGAGAAAGAACACTGACTAGGTAGAGAGCTCAAGCTGGAAAGGATGTGCAGCAGGTTAGCATGATTAAACGAGCAGTGCTGAAAAGGGAAGGGAAGTGAAGGGAGGGGAATGCGCTGAGAAGATGGAAGGAGTAATTAACTGCTGAATTAAGAAAACGAGAGAGGGCCGATTTAACCAGATTGTTTAACACATTGTTGAAGAGTGAGAGAATACTTGAGGAATGTATTATATTGGTGCCAATTTTCAAGAACAAGTGTGATGTGCAGAGCTCTAGGAACTACAGAGAGATAACGCAAAAGTAAAATAAAGATGAGAAAGAACTGTAGAAGCTAGGTTGAGAAGACAGGTGATGATCAGCGAGCAGCAACATGGCTTCATTTCCAAAAAGATTAGTGTATCGGGGGCATAGGTAAGGTTGACCACTTTGGAGAAATGGTTAAAGAGACAAGGTCCTATGTCTAGGTGGTTGGACATGTGTAGAGAACCAATAGTAGATGCACTGGACAAAGGATGCTAAATATGGAGCTGCCAGGGAGGAGGAAGAGAAGGTTCATGGATGTAGTGAAGGACAACATGCAGACAGTTGGTGTGACAGGGGTGAACACTCACTTATTGTGGAGTTGTGGCTTACATAGGTCTGATTACCAGTGCAACGGGAAGCAGTGTGTCTTTGCAGCTTATATTAGCAGAAGGTGTGTAAGGAATATGGAAACACGTGTTGCATACTGGGATCATGCAATGTGTGGCACTGGCACTGTGACTGTGGCAGTAGGCTGTTTTTGTGTGGCCATTGTGTTGTCCTGTGGGCTTTCCTGCTGTTAGCAGCTCCTGCTAAGCTAACACCGCTCTTCATTAACCCTGCTATTAGCACCAGAGATTATAGCAGGGGTGTCAAACTCATTTTGCACTGTGGGCCACATGCAGCTCACTTCAGTCTTCAGTGGGCCAGACCAGAGGAACCTCCTTTCTGTCTGTACACAACTTCAACTGCATATTGAACCCCAGAGATATCTGAATATAAAAAAAGCTCTATGTAGGCTTCGAGCCAGAAAGAATTTTCAGCACGGCCCGTGCGTGCGGGGTGTTCGCATTAGCATGCTAACGCTAACTGCTGAGCCGGTGAAATCCTCAGCCTGGCGCAAC
>VOQJ01043331.1:0-10071 GCA_015052665.1 Apistogramma diplotaenia
AGACCACATCATCTGCAAAGAGCAGAGACGAGATCCTGAGGCCACCAAAGGGGAAGCCTTCTGCCACATGGCTACGCCTAGAAATTCTGTCCATAAAAATTATAAACGGAACCAGTGACAAAGGGCAGCCCTGGCAGTCTAACACTCACAGGAAACGAGTCCGACTTATTGCCAGCAATGCGGACCACCCCCTACTCCTGCAGCACCTCCCACAGGATACCCCTAGGGACTCGGTCAAATGCCTTCTCCAAGTCCACAAAACACAGGATGTGCGAACTCCCATGCCCACTCGAACATGCTTGAGAGGATAAAGAGGTGGTCCAGTGTTCCACGACCAGGACGAAAACCACATTGCTCCTCCTGAAACCAAGGTTAGACTATCAGACGGAGCCTCCTTTCCAGCACCCTTGCACAAACCTTACTGGGGAGGCTCGATAGTTGGAACACACCCTCCGGTCGCCCTTCTTAAAGATGGGGACCACCACCCCGGTCTGCCAATCCAGTGGTACCGCCCCAGATCTCCACACTATGTTGCAGAGACGTGTCAAACAAGACAGCCCTACAACATCCAGAGCCTTCAGGAACTCGGGACGGATCTCATCCACCCCAGGGGCCCTGCCACCAAGGAGTTGTTTAACCACCTCGGTGACCTCGCCCCCAGTAATGGGCAGGCGATCGGCTATCGATAGCTGGGAATTGGTCCGAAAAGGCCTCTGCCTTTGGCCACCGCCCGACACACACTGCACCTGACCCCCATGACGCCTCCTGCAGGTGGAGCGCCTACAGGAGGGTAAATAATCATATTATTAAGTTAATTAAATTAAATTGTAATTCATTGTTGTAGCAACGGGCCTCCCAACAGCTAAAACAGGAAAGAGGAAAAGAATGAAGTTTTACTTAATGTTTTGTCGAGAGAAAAAACTTAAAAATAAAAGCTCTTGCAAATGCAAATACTTGGTAATCTAAAGAGTTCCATTAGCAGCAAGATCTGGAACAGACCACTGAAATGAAAGACAGACATGAATCATAACAGACTCATGAGAGTAAGTCTGGATATCTGGAGCTCATCCAGAAGTTTGCTCCAGCCCATGGCACCACTGCTCTTCCTGGTGAAATCAGTAGCACCATTATCTTGGCAACCACCCAGAATTCTAATTCATGATTGATCAACAGATAAACATCTGCAATCCCCCCTCAATATATTTTGACTTTTCCGTTGATGCAGACTTTTTGTTTTAAGTTTGTTTAACTATAAAATCTGTATAAAGGCCTAACCACTCAGCAGGACCTGAGCTGACTCGATTGGTTCAGTGTTCTGTCCTGTTATAAGACGCTAGCAGGCTCTGCACCTTAGTCGCTTAGGCTTTCATTTGTCTTTGGGGTAAAATAAACACATATTTATCATCCAGGCAGGTTAAAACGGCCATTTTCACTGTTAATTTTACATTTCTGACTTGTCTGTTTTTTTTTTCGAACTTTCAGATTTTTTTTTCGAGTTCAAACTTTTGGCCCTGTTTTGAGATGGACCTGTTTGGGTTTCGTGCGCCTCTGCAGATTTAAAACAGTTAGATACTTCGAAGTTCGAAGTTAGAAGTTCGTTAATTTATATTTTCAGGTCTTGTAATCTTCATCTTATGTTAGCTTTCTGTTAACCCACTTACACCACAAACGTCACTTCCGGTATCGAACAACAACTTCCTGTGAAGGTCCGGAATGGAGTTGAGGTATGGCGGCGCCCTGTTGCCTGCAGCCAGGTACTACTGCCTGTTTTGGCGTGGGGGGCGGGGCCTCAGATGACGCGGGTGTGGAATCATGACTGACAGCTCAACACGGTGGCTGAGCAATGTAGTCCCAGCTGTTGCATTCAGGGACCATGGGAACTGGAAATGTCTTTAACGCATCATTGATATTCTGTATCAGGGGCCGTCAACTACATTTGTCATTTGGCCGGTATTTTTCTCAGCGGACAGTGTGAGGGCCAGATGCTCTCATGAAGTAACATAAAATTAATAGTGTATCCTAAGTAATATATAAAATAAAATTTCCTTTCAAATTCATACTATTTTAATGATGTGATGTGCAAGTCATGCACCTACATGTTCTTCTCTATTATGCTGACGGTTGTTATGCTGACAGCACCATCGTGTGCAGCTGAGCACAGAAACAAAATGTTACATGAGAGTTCATCTCTACAAAAATATATGTTTCAGAAGGTTGTTTTTGTTTTTTAATTAATATAGAATCCTGAAAAGTTTTATCTGGATTTTATGGTAAATTGTACTAATTTCATTTCACAAGCACGGCCTGTTTTTCAAAAATGTAAATATATTAATTTACCAACTTTCAGCCCAGTTTGAAGGCAAAAGGGCACAAATCTCAGCCTGTGCAGCCCGCGGCTCTTTCATCCTGATGCTGTGGCTCTCAGTATCTGCGTCACTCGCGGAAGCCAGAAGTATTTGCCGTTTTGGTTTTTGCATGTGTGTTTGCTGCTCTCAGTGTTTTCTTTTCTATGGAAACTGCGTCCAACTGGCTCTTTGAGTGTTAAAGGTTGCCGACCCGTGTTCTATACAAAACAAGGTTAGACTCACCATCAGCTGTTTACAATCTGATCACCACCAACAGAAGCGGCTGCTCAGTGCCGCCAGAACATGCTTGAAGTCACATGGTCCAATCTTGCATTCTGATTGGTTCATGGGACACGAAGGCATTTATGGGGAATGAGAAATTACTGTTGGAAGCTTAAGGTAATCCAGACTAGTCAGAGACGAGTATTTAACAGGTTTTGACGATTGATTGGCGTATGTACCAGTGACAGTAGTATTCGGGGTGCCGGATGGAACGCTCTGGCGGGCCAGATGTGGCCCGCAGGCCGCCAGTTTACGTTCCCTGTTCTATACAGTATGTATGTGATTGGTTTTGAACGATAGCATGCTTCACTGATAGAAGCAGCTTATGTGAATACACGAGTCACTCAAATCCATCCATCCATCCATTTGCACAGCACTTCATGCTCTCAAAGTAAAGCACAACAACCGCCAGACTGAGCACCAGACTCGGCTCTGGTTGCTGTGGCCTCGGCTTCATCTGCGGGTGCAACAGTGATCAGGTAATAATAAAGAGAGAGAAAATCTGATTAAAACTGATTAAATAGCAAACCTCAAGGCCGAGAAGTGTTGGATGAGCAGCAATGTGTGGCCTCTCTGCTGTGGTGAAACATTTTACTCAAACAGGTGAAATAAAAGATTTGACAACCCGCCTCTCTCAGGTTTTTGTTGACTTTGTTTTCACAAAGCAATGTAACATTTTTTTAGTTGTTTAGTTTGAAATAATTATTTTTAATATATTGTGCTATTTTTTAACTTGCCATGATTAAAAATATATTTGGTTTTCAGTATGCTGGATATTGACACAATCCAATAACTTTAACCAGTCATTTATGAATTACTTACTTTACTTTATTCATTTTCAAGCACTTTAAAAAAAACAGCAGCTGCAACAAAGTGCTGTACAACTAAACTGAGCAAAATAACAATAAAAGCGACAATAATAATAAAAATGGAAAGTAAAAGGTAATAAAATCTCAATTAATTTTGTTTCTTCCATGTCGCACTTCTCTGTACCCCCACATAAGTGCTTTTAGTGCTCAAGTAGAGTAGAAAAGCACTATATAAGGACTAGATACATTTTCCATTTATCATACATAAATTACTAGTTAGTTGTGGTCCACTAATTATGAGGGGCTGGTCTAAGCCAAAAATACCAGCCCTGATTTTATACAATCAGATTGCTATCTCAGCAAAACACAAAACAGGTTTTGGATAGTTAGCTGGCTGTGGGAACGGTGGGGCCAGAAAGGCACTGTGCCCACACAGCCAGCGCTTTCAGGTCCGCAACGTTAGGACCCGGCGCTAAAACAGCCAGAGGAAGGACCTGCTGTGGGTCTAGTCAGCAGACTGTCTGCTGATCAGAGGAGGAGATGGAGCAGGTAACCTGCTCGGTCACGTTTCAGCACCGGCAGCAGCGGGAGCTGTTGGGGATGTTCCAGGGCTAAACTTACTGACAGGCTTAGAGAAGCGATTCATGCTCATAATAAAAAGAAGTAAAAATATTAACACGGAAACTAGAGTGTGACCCAGATAAAGGAAGAGCAGAAACGACAGCTGTTCAGTTGAACCTGCGTGCAGCAGAATCAGAGTGAGAAAATAAAAACTATTGTAGGCGTAACTTGTTGGGAGGAGCTTTCGCTGCCCGCAGGCGGTATGTTTTGATTGGGTGGGCAAGAATCAAATTTGTCCTATGCTACCGCCGGCCCCGCATCAAACAGCATCAAACACATCTGTGTGCGTGCGTGCATGTGTACATATGTACATTCACTAACTGAGCTTTCATCTGAACACCTATGGTGAAAGACTGTGGGAGGGTTCATAGACATGCATATATGCCAAAGGCTGGTGCTGCATCTTGAGCAGACCTGCCTTCACATTAACAGGCTGCAAAGTATTCACAGAGAATGCTCAGAGATTACTTTGATATCACATTTAACAGTTACAACTAATTAAAGTTTTAAAGCCCCCTCCTCCTCCCCCCCCCCACACACAAACTTAAATGAAAATGTAAAACTAAACAAAATTCAATAAATAACAAATAAATAAATGCCTTTAAGACATTTCTGCAGTATATGTAACTAATGTGTGTCATCTGGCTTTATGGGTAGATAAATCTAGATATCATCTGCATATCATCACATATGCATGCTATGCTTGCTAATAATACTGCCTAAGGGAAGCATGAATAACATGAACAGAATTGGTCCTAACAGAGAGCTGTGTGGAACCCCATAATCAACCTTAGTGGGTGAAGCAGCCTCCCCATTTACATGAACAAATTCAAGTCTATTAAATATGACTCAAACCACTGCAGGGCAGTAGCTGTAATGCCCATCGCATGCTCTAATCTGTGTAATAAAATGTTATGGTCAACAGTCTTGAACACAGCACTGAGGTCCAGCAGGACAGCATAGAAATGCGTCCACAGGGTCATTTCTAACCTTCACTAATGCTGTTTCTGTACTGTCTCTGACTCTTTACATTCCTCTGCAGATGATCAGAGGATGGATAGATGGATGGGGATTACTGCTAATTACTGCCACATTAAAGGCCTGTGGTACACAAGCCACTAATAGAGATAGATTGCCCATGTAAGATGGAAGCATTAATTAATTGTAGGACTTATTTGTGCATTCTTGTAGGAATGGGGTCTAATAGACGAATTAGAGAGAAAAGGTGTAAAATATCAGTAGCAGTGAAAGTTGCTGTGCATGATGACACGTCTGTGGGATATTGCTGTAAGAATTATAATTTTATTTGTGAAAAAAATTCATGAGTCGGAAACCTGACAGATCTGTAAATACTCTGAAAAAGAAGAAAGTACTTGTGTAGTTTTTTATGCTTTGCTCAAATTCTTGGCAACTGCAATTCTTGTAAAAATAGTGATGTGTACAGCTATATTACTGCATGTATGATTTACATATAAATGTTTTATAATCGTAAAACGTGGGCAAACCACCAAACATTACCTTCATTACCTACATGAGCACTGAAGTCACCTGGTAGGACAATGGAGTCACCAGATGGAGCACCCTGGAGCACCTCACCCAGCGACTCCAAGAAGGGTGTGTACTCTGAACTGTCATTTTGTGCATAAGCTCAAACAACAGTCAGGACTCTGGCACAAAGGCGCGAGGAAGCAACCCTCTCGTCCACCGGTAAAAACTCCAGGCAACAAGCCCATACAAGAACACACACCAGCTGGCTGCCTCTCACAGAGACCAGCCCCTCTCCAGCAGACAGGAGAGGTTCCAGAGCCCAGGCCATGCATTGAGGTGAGCCTGACTATATCCAGCTGGTATCTCTCAACCTCACGCATTAACTGCTTCCCCACCAGAAAGGTAACAGTGAGGAAGTGGAGCCTGATAGAAATGGGTCCAAGGAGTGGGTCGAAGAGGAAAGGACGCTGACGGATCATCTGAAAAAAAGACTCCTTTCCCCTTCTGGGGTGGCTGTAGCTCAGGAGGTAGAGCAGGTCACCCACCAATCGGAAGGTTGGCGGTTCGATTCCAGGCTGCTCCGGACTGCATGCCAAAGTATCCTTGGGCAAGATACTGAACCCCAAGTTGTGGTGTCAATGGGTGACTGTATAAAGTGCTTTGAGTGCTCAGAGGAGTAGAAAAGTGCTATATAAGAACTAGTCCATTTACCATTCCATATCTCAATAGCCAGCCTCCATAGCATCATCAAAAAAAGTGAGCTAATAATCTGAATATCACTACAAGCTCTGAGAGAAAGAAAACAAATCTGATGGCGTTTGCTGCAGAACAAAGATGGCTATCAGAAAAATTCCTGTCAATAGAAAGCCGTCTTGTCCTGGTCTCAGAAGTCCAGGGCTGTCTTTCAACCATTTATGAGAAGGGAAGAAGGCCTAAAACTTGGGATTGGCTGCTTCTTCACCGTCCTGGTGGATGTAGTATGTCTTTTTCAGAACACCTCTTGCCTCTATCTTTTTTGGAGCATTTATACATCTAAATTTTAAGTATTTATACTGTGTCAGCATCATGAACCCATGCTGTCATCTGACCTCAACCACATGGACCCTGACAGCTCAGAAGAAACACAAGATTCATCTAGGGGGATGGGCTGCTTTATTATAAACAATTCTGTCCATCCAACCTTCCATGCATCCAGTTCTGCCACTTATCCAAGGTCATAGGTCAGAGGGATGATGGTCTAGGCATAGGTCCCCCCATCTCCTCCAGCTCCAACACAAGAAGCTTTCCCAATCCACCTAGCCAAGAAACATTAACTCTAAAGCACGTTCTTCACCTGTCCCTGCGTTCCAGTTGGACATGTGGAAACACCTCACCTAGATGCCTAAAGAAAGCATTCTGGTAAGATGCCCAAGCAACTGCACCTGGCTCCTGTTGACCAGCCAGTGCCTAAACTCCTCACCCTAAGATTAGCCCAAAATGTGTAGAAGAGCACAGAACATTATTCACTGTCTGATTATGATTGTTCTTATATTACGGCTGAAATTCTCTCTTTTTTTTATTGTGGACCAATCTCTGACGAGCTGTTTTTAAAACAGAATTTCTTTAACGTGCCGTGTTAAATTATACACTCATACATTAAATACAATTGCTGAGAGGCAGAAATATGCACGCCACCACTTTGAGAACTCCGTGATGACATGCAGGACCTAATATATATATTAAATAATGGCACCATTTGCGATTAACTTGCTAGAAACCCTGGTACATTTTCACTGCAGTGGTAGCAGGATGCATTCATGAAGTTTAAAACATTGCTATGGTTAGAAAGGCTTAGGTGAAACATAAAACAGAGAAAATGTTCTCTCATCTGCTTTGACTTGATATGTTTTAGAAATTAATGTCAAAAGTCATGCTGTCTGGTTATATTTATCAATAGCTGAAAAGAAAGGGAGAAGATACTGAAAGATAAAATCAATGTTGGCTACAATTAAGTGGTTATAAGACACCTTGTTCCAATGTAAGGTCTTATATTTATCAATACACTTGTGGTTTCCTTGGCCACCAGAAGTTTGCAAGTTAAAGCAATGATACAAATTTTTAAATGGTACCAGAGATCTGCAGATGGACCAAGAGTTGGTGAGAACAAAGAATAGGAAAAAGAAAACTGAATGTCAATGATTAGTCGAATTGTAAAGCATTTGATGAGACAGAAAATCAATGAGAAAGGAGAAAGAAAGAGGATTACACTGGAAAATTATGGGGGAAAGAATATTGGAAAGCTCTAAAGGAATCAAGGAAGACAGATGAAATGAAGGAAGACAGGAGAGAAATAGCAGATCTGGTTTCACTAGTTTGGTCATCTTGTAATTCAAATTCGTTTGTTCTCCTTCTTCTCTGACTCTCCTTATGGTGACAGTTGGGTGCCCCGATTTGGTGCCAATTACAAATTGTTCAGTATTGGCATGGTGCTGAGACTCAAGGCTATGAAGTCTCCAGCCCCCACAGCCCCAATTTACCCATCAAACACTCCCATCCCCAATCCTACCACTTAGAAGAGTTATGCTGCTCCTTAACAACTCCCTTACTGCTCCATTGTTGTAGCGGGGGCATAAAGCAGCCTTTTGTTTCATAAGAATGAATGAAAATGAACAACTGCACCGTTCAAATCTGGGCAGGTATGAAAGGATTTTTTCATAATTCTTAACTAAATGTAAGAATTTTATATAAGTAGTTGATAAAATGAATACTTGATGAAAATGATTAGTAACAGTAACACAATTACAATAGTGGGTTTGAGTTTGAATGAAAATCAGTGGCACACTGACAGTTGTGAGGTTGGTCACATGATGAGACGACGTTCAGTTCAGTTCATTTTGTTTATATCGAGCTACATCACAACAAACAGGTGCAGCGCACAGGTTACAATATCTGAACAACAGGACTGAGAACATTTGCTGAATCATCACCAGTTTGAAAATGCATTTTCAAGGTGAAAGTGTTTGTAGAAAATCCAGAAGATGGGTTTACTTCACTTTTTCTACTCTGATTTTTTTCAACTGGTCAGAAAGATTTGAGCAGAAAGGTGAGTCAGCAGCAGAAAGGTTACTATAGCAGCATTAAAAGTCAATGAGTGTAATTCACAAGGTTGTTAACTGACACATTTTGTGTTACTTTGATAACTTTGTGTTATTCCGTATAAAGGCCGTCTTAGATGGAGATATGTGGAGACTGTGTAGATTATGATTCAAAGGGAGAATTCTATCACATAGACTTAGAAGGATGAAGGATTGTTTGTACAGTCTGAACAGTAAATAAACTACTGCGATGGGTTTGAAGCACTTCAAGAACAATGGTGTGTGGTGACTTTAACAGAAAGGTCAGCAGAGATGCTCACCTTTCTGTACTCATGGCTGAATAACTATGAAATATCATTACTTATATAGTTAAATAAATATTTACTATAGTAGCAAAAATGATTTACTACTACCTGACAAAGGGAACTGGAACAAAACTGAAATAAAAGACTTGAGCACTGTGTCAACTGTTAACTGTCAATATCAATGGGAGTTCAAAGCCCCTTGAGACCGACGGGAGCACCGGCGCCCCCAGCTGGTAGCTGCTCTTAAATGCCCATAGAATTGCAACCACATAAGACAGAGTAATAAGTCTTTTTGCATATACAACCAGAGGGTTTACACTCAAATATGATGCATTCACCATGTCCCAGAGTGCTGCATCCTTCCTCTACAGGGTTCAGAAAAATCTTGTAGACAGTGTTGCCAGCTTAGCAACTTTGTTGCTTGATTTAGCGACTTTTCAGATTTAGCGACTTTTCAGACCCCACCAGTGACTATTTTTTCAAAAAGTGACATGACAAATTTAGCGACTTTTCCAATGGCTTTGGCGACTTTTGGAGAGTTTTGGAGTTCAACCAGAGACCTGAAATCCTCCACTGTCACTGTTTTCATACTCTATCCCTTCATACCCTTTTTCATCACCCGGACCCTGGCGAGTACCTGGCTGCAGGCAAGAGGGAGCCACCAGTTGGTCTATATTATTTCATAAACTTCATTTGTAGTTCTAAACATATTTGGTTTTTCCCTTCACCTTTTGTCTCTCCAGAGTTGTTATTCTTCTCTCCTACATCCTCAATTACAACTACGTGCAAACGGTCGATTATGCACATTAGGTAATGGCGTCATATAGCGACTTCTAGCAGCTTTTACAACAGCCAATAGCTACTTTTCTTACTGATGAGTTGACAACAGAGTGTGTAGAAAGCCCTAACAACAAAACGTCCTCCATGTGCATTAGCATGTGCATTAGCATGTGCAGCTATGGCATTTCTGTAGCTAGCATAATATGTAGATACAGAAAGCAGTTTTCAATGTCTTTGTGGGTTAGTGCACCTGTTAGAATAGAATACTTTATTGATCCCACAAGGGGAAATTACAGTTTCAGAACACCCATCAACAACACACACAGACATACATGAGGGTATGAGTGACTGTGGCCTTGCTGCTCCA
>VOQJ01043337.1:0-10275 GCA_015052665.1 Apistogramma diplotaenia
TACTAATAATTATGGAGATAATAATAATAATAATAATAATAATAATAATAATAATAACAATAATAATGATAATAATAATAATAATAATAATAATAATATGGATTGTGGTTGTCATTCTATTATTAATTATCACTGTTTTCCCCCAGGTCACAGATGTTGATGTAGACATAACAGTGCTGACAACTTACAGACTCAGACCCAGGGCCAACAAAAACCCTCCCCTTGATCACTATTAACAGCTTTGGCAGTCAGTATGTATGAGGCTAGGTGCAGCTTGCATCTGTGTATGTGTGTGTGTGTGTGTGTGTGCATGTGTATGGAGATTGGGTGGGGTGGACTGCGGGTGTGGGGGTCCCTAATTTGCACATATGGAAATGCTTTTTCTCACCGCGCTGCCTTCTCTGTTGTGGCCAGATGGAATTAGAGAGTGCTCAGAAGCCGTGAAGGCAAACACATCAAAAAAAAAAAGAAGAAGAAAAAAAAGAAAAAGTGGGGGTGGGGAGAGCAAGAGGAGATGGAGAAAGGATTGGTGAGGGGTGAGCAGGGGGGAGAAAAACAAACAGAGGGAAGCAAGAAGAGCAAAGTTGGATTCTCCTGGTTAAGACAAAGAAAGGGCAAATTGCCGCTGCTCGTTTTCCTCGTCTTCTGTCTGCAAGAGGAAGCTTGGAAAAACAAACTGAATGGAATTCTCTTTTCTTTTTAGAGCACAGTTACAGAAGCACACCTTTGGTGAAGCTAAATGGAATCGCTGAAGGGGGAATAAGCTCATACGTCATTTTAAGTCAGGGATTGGCTGGGAGCGTTGTTGTTTTTGTGTAACAAATAAGGTGCTCCATATTCTCCTGGCCCGACACCAACTTAATTCCCTCACTGTTTAGTTTGACATAGATGTCTAATAATACAGTGGTAATTACACTATGCATTGTCTAGGTAAATCACTGAGTCCCAGAAACACTTCCAAGGATCACTGAAGGGAAAACTACAAGCACATCATCTTCCTCAGGATATCTGTGAGAGGACATCCATCTGAAGAAATTTGACATGTTTTGCAGATCCAGTCTTATTCAGATTACATTTACTGTGTTGTTTTAATATACAGAATGAATGTAATTGGAATACATTATAATATTTAAAATCAATCCAGCGCCTTCACTGCTGCTGTGTGGGATTGAAGTTTCACAGGTGAAAGGGACTTGTGATTTCAGTGAGAGCAAGAACCCTCTTGTGGTGGCTCGAGAGATCTCACAGGGTGGAAAACGGTGTGTTAAAGGCAGAGTTCATGTAGCTGAATCACAGCGATCAGACCGGCTTCATCTTTAACACGTTAATTGTTTCAAAGATGATAGTCACAAAAATATTAACTTGCTGGATTTGAATTAAAACAAAAATTAAACACTTATAGAGAAATTTTTCTGATATGAAAGTATGAATTATTTTGAGCATCCACACAAGGATTTATATCAGTATATCAGTACGTTGCAAATAAATCATTCATTCATATCATAATCCTGTTTTAACTGTTTAAGGTTATAGTAGCAGATTGGAAAAAAAACAATTTTTTCTTGTTGCATCATCCTCCTAAATTAAATGACACAGAACTGTGATGTTTATTCGTGTTCAGCGACTCATGTATTATGCATGAAGATATGCATGTGCTTGAGTGAATGTTTTATTTTTCTATGTTTATGCGAGGCTAAATTGATGTGCTCCCCGTCTCTCTGTTACAGTTATGGTCTCCAGCCTCCTGCCTCCTCGCGGGGAGGAGAGTGTCCTCAGCTGTCGCACCGATTTAAGCCGAGTCCCATGCAGCTCCATTCACAGACTTAAGCTGCGTTACCAGCACAGGATCTCTCCTCGGGGACGAGGAACCTGTGGAGGAACTTAGTGTTTACACCGCAGAGACCAGGCTCTCAATTAAGTCCCGGGTAAAATATTTTAACCTCTTAACATCCAGACAGATTTTTTTTTGACCTGTTAGGTCACAGCTGCTTTGTATTTGCCCTTCCATTCTACTCCAAGACGTACTGTAGTGTTTCAATTCTTTTGCCAGGGTCATAATTAACATTTCAGCTAGTGGTGGAAAAGGCCTGCAAGCCCTCCCTCCTTCAAAAATGAAAAACACCAACACTCAACTGCTTCAATAAATTCAGATGGTTGGGGGTGGTAATTAAACATCTGATTAACACTTTCCTCCCAGATCTTCCAAAGTTTTAATGAGGGGATGCGTGTGCAGATGCATGTGTGTGTGTGTGTGTTTGGAAGGTTTTCATAGTAGATCCATATGCTCATGTTAACCTTTCATCTTCTACTTCCTCAGCCATTCTGGCAGACTTGCTAATGCAAAAGAAAAACAGACTCTAATGTAATATACAACAATGCAGCGGCCCAAAGTTTGGAATGAAACTACACTTCATATGAACCCTTGAACGTCTAAATGAATCCAGAGCTGCTTTCTGCTCCTATTTCCCTCTCAAATTACTGACAGGAGTGCCCGTGCCAAAGCCTGTCAGTGAGCTTGTCTTCATGCTAATTTGCAGTTGTGGATATTATATTTCAACACTGCTATGATGGATAGTGGGGAGTCAAATATGAGTCGTGTGCTGCCTCAGCTAAAAGTGGGTGTCACTGCAATGTGTTATGCTACATGTGTAGAGAAATAGAATTTTGCTCTGTTGACCTTTTCAAGGTGAATTTCAAAAACACAGCATTAGTAATCTTCGTGCATACTGCTCAAAAACATCACTCTTAAAAAGGGTTTTTTTGCAGCTTGTGTTATCATTTTGTGGTGTGTTAATTACTTTTTTACATAATGCTGCCTTTTTGCCTTTTGTCTTATAACGTTCTGTCTTTATAAAGGTGGTGTTTCAGGCCTTTACAGAAGCAGCAGCTGTAAATAATCCAGGAAAAATAATCCAGGAAATAACACTAATTATAATTTTTTAAAAATAAAATCATTCAAATCTATTTTAAGATATTAAAATAGAGGTATGTATAGCTCATAGATACATATTTTGGGTTTAGCTGTTTTGGTCACATGCTTTGGTAGCAGGAATGAGGGGAAAGTTAAACTGCAGTCGCTGTTGCAGCACAGTGAATTACCCCGAGCTCCAGCTTTTAATGAAGATTAATGAGAAAGAGTCACTAATTCTTCTGGGTCACCCATTTATGCCATAATCACACTTCTTTTAGCTGCATTTTTATCATTCTTTCCAGATTGCACCTGACCTGCCTCTCTGTCTTTGAGGTGAAGTGATCGAGTCAAAGACGGGCCTCCAACAAACAGGCCTAAACAAAGGGGAGACCATCCTCACACAGCTGGCAACACCAATATCAAGAAATAAGTGAACATGCAAATGAACGAGTGAATAAAACACAATTGCATTAATTTAATTAGACATGATGTTTGGTAATCATAAGTGGGGCTGGTGAAAACTTCCAAATGGATGCTAATCACAATGTTATCTGGTCATTTTTGTCTTTCCTGTGCTTTTGTGAGGAGCAGGCAAAACCATTGTCTCCTGATTTCTTCATCTTTCCTCACCTCGGTTTTTTCTCTGACTCAGAGTTTTTCCCTGGTTGATGAAGAGTCACCAGCACCAGAGCCATGTACCGCTCATCCTCCTCCAGCTGGCTTACCTGGAAGGTGGCGTGTAAGGTTAATTGGGAAATTGAGATGATAAAGTAATTAATGCATTTGTCAGCAGTGTCTTTTTTCATGCCTGCAGCCATCATGCAGTGGTTGGGCCTTTTCTCTCCGCCTGCCTGGTTGCCCTGGTGCTGCCGAAGAGATGCTGCACTGATACAACTGCCTCACATCTACAGCAAGTCTATTGTTTTTTTTTCCTCTTTGCAATGGCAACGTAACTTCACCTCTGAGGGACAAAAGAAGGCTGCATCCCATTCTCTCTACATTTTTGCACATGTTACCCCTCTGTGCTGCAAATTTCTGACTAAGAACCAACCAAATATCACCATCAGTATTTAACATTGCTGCTGCTGGACCAACAGTAGGTTACTGGTGCAAGAGACAGTCAGTTGGAAACACCAGGCAGAGTCTTCACAATACAGTGGACACGACCAGAAATCACCCCAAATCCAGGTGCTGTTAAATTGAAAGCATCAGTTGTCGTGTGTTTCCAGTCTTCTCCTTGGACAGAGTGAACCAAGTAATGATAATGACTGGAGGGATCTCTAGCACCAACTCAACAGTGCTGGATGACACTTTTTTAAGACACCCTTCGTGCTCAGTGAATAAATGTGTAACGTCAGGTTTAACAGAGCAGGAAGAAGCACACGAGTGACACTGAAATCCAATGTTTATATATATATTTTTTCACTTCACTTCATTTTCCTCTTTCCCAATTTAGCCGTTTGATTTATTTCAAAATAAGACTTAATAAATGAACTATTGACAGTTGATCTCCATGCATACATAATCTGTGTATGAAACTGACAAACATTAAAACTGTTACCCCCACCATTACTTTTTAACATTTCATTACAATATATGTTTAAAAAATGACATTGACAGTTAAGATAATATATAGTATGAAAAAGAACAGGCTACTTTTCATCACATCCATATAAAACTCACAAATTGTTAATATTAAATGTTTTTTATTTATGTGAAAATAAAAGTTTATATGATAAATTATTAACAAATGATTTGTGATGAGATAATTCAGTTCCTACTAGGCTGATCAATTTTTTTCTAGCAGTCACAAAAACCTAATGAAAACAAACTCTTACTGTACATGTAAGATCACTTTCATCCTCTAGATCGGGGCTGTCAAACTCATTTTGCACTGTGGGCCACATGCAGCTCACTGTAGTCTTCAGTGGGCCAGACCAGAGAAACCTCCTTTCTGTCTGTACATAAGTTCAACTGCATATCAAATCCCGGAGCTATCTTAATATAAGAAAAAAGTGGTATGTAATGTTTTTATACGAGCTTAAATTGTAAGAAATGTGTAAAAGTACACAAAAGGTTCTGGTAGTTCTTTGTTCAGATGTCCTTTTTTTTAATTTTGTTTTACTGTGAAGCCGTCGTAAAAAATTTATTCTACAGTAGTGACAAAAAAAAATCATCCAGCGCGCCGGATCAGAGTCTTTGAGGGGCCGGTTCTAGCCCCCGGGCCTTATGTTTGACACCTCTGCTCTAGATATTTTGTGCCACTACTTTATACAATATACGGAAGCATGACCTAAACTGTACATCATGCATCAGTATCATTTCCTCTTCCTCTTCCATTTTTTTACAGCAGCAAAGGAAAAGGACCTCCCATGTTTGGAAGCTGAAACAGAATGAGAAGAGAAGAGATCTCGTCTGTTGCAGGATTCTAATTCACCAGGTCCCACATGGTGCAGATTAATTATAAATGAATGATATGGAGTAAAGCCTCGTGGCCTCAGGGAGACACTCCCTTCCTCTGGCATGAAATATATATGCAGCTTAACTCCTTTATTAATAACATATTTATAAACAGATTATTGATTCTTAAAATGGACAAAACTTTATCTCTGCATAGGAGATTCCTCTCAGCTGCAGAAAAATATCATTATAACCCATTTAAAGCATTTATTTGCCCTTTTTAATTGCTTTGAACAGCACATAGGCATTTCTGTGCGTGCTTTTGTTGCAAAAACAATGTAACACATTTCACAACTTTTAGAATTTTGTATAATGCACATAGTTGACCTACAACATATAATTGCATTTATTATTGGCTTAATTACCGCTAGTCACAGTTTAGTTACTTTGGAAACATTTTAATATGGGCAAGCAAGAAGAAGGGATGAAGACTTAGAGAAGAAAAGAAAAAAATATTTCATTTCATCTCATAAGCTTTAATAATTGAACCAGAGAAATCTTCATGGGGATAAACAAGATGATAGGTCTTATTATGTCCAGCACCACAAAGTATCATTGTAGGTCTTCACCAATGGTCGGGTAAAATATGTCAAATTGATTCTATTGTTAAAGATATAAATTTGGGGGTCGATGATGTTGTGAGGTGGCGCTGCACCAAAAATAATGCGTTTGTCTTTGTGCCCCACTTGAACTTTAATACTATTAATCTTAGAATCATCACCAGAAAAGGATAAGACTGATGGTGGAATGTATCTTTTGAAATGTACTCAAATGCTTTCATGATATATGTTATGAATTAATACAGTATTATGCTGGTTTCTACTTGTACTAAACTGTAAAAGTCTTGCATGTTTTGGGAAATGAATCACTGTGTGGTTCCTAAGTGACATTTTATTTTATTTTACGTCTTGTTCCTTTAGAGAAGTCTGGAAGTACAAGTATGTAAGAAAAAAAAACCTTTGTAATGTGTAAATGTAGCTTTCAATGTATGCCATAAAATGCAGCTATTACACCTACTGAAACCTGAAAGGGTTCTCATTTTTCCTCTTAACATTTTGTTAATTTCTTTGCTTTAGAGAAAAAATATACAAAAATATATAGGAGCTGGGTTCAGGGTGCAGAGGCCAAGGGTCAAGGCCCTGGTGGACTGATCCCTGGTTATCAATTAAATTAAATTAAATTTTATTTATATGGCGCCAAATTACAACCGTTGCCTCAAGGTGATTTATATTGCAAAGTGACGAGCCCACAACAATACTGAGAAACCCCAAAATGACCCCCTATGAACAAGCACTTGGCAACAGTGGGGGGGAAAAACTCCCTTTCAATAGGAAGCAACCTCCAGCAGAACCAGGCTCAGGGAGGCTGTGAATGGCTGGGGGTGGGTGAAGGGAACAGGGCAAAAGACATGCTGTGGAAGAGAGCCAAAGATTAATAATAACTTATTATTAAAAACAGAGTGGGGTATAAATACAAGAAAAATGGTTCTGAAGAAAATTGCACCAGTGCATCATGGGAATTCCCCAGCAGCCTAGGCTTATGTCATCGTGTCTAAGGGAGGGTTTGGGGTCACTTAATCCAACCCCAACTATAAGCTTGATTAAAAAGGAAAGTTTTCTAATCTTAAAAGTAGAGAGAGTGTCTGTCTGCCAAATCCAAGCTGGGAGTTGGTTCCGCAGAAGAGTCTGAAAGCTGACGGCTCTGTCTTCAACCTTAGGAACCACAAGTAAGCCAGCAGCCTGAAAGCAAAGTGGTCTGTTGGGAGGTGAAGGGAGCCATGGAGCTGAAGAAGATGTCTTATCGGGATTCGCTTGCAGAACTTTGTAGGATACAGGCAAATCAAGCAAAATACAACTCGGGGGATGGGTGGTGCATAAAGATGGGTTTGGGAGGAGTTTGATGAGGCCAGGAAATAGATTTTTGTTGGCATCGGTGGATCAGATTCACCTTGAGTTGTTGAAGGCTCTGGATGTTGTAGGGCTGTCTTGGTTGACTTGCCTCTGCAATGCTGCATGGAGATCTAGGGTAGTGCCTCTGGATGCCTCTGGGATGCTGCTTCCCATCTTCAAGATGGCACACTGTAAGGTGTGCTCCAACTATAAGGGCATATATACTCCTCAGCCTCCTGGGGTGCTCTTTACCCTTTCAAGAATATTCCAGTGCACATGGGAGTTTGCCAATCCAGTCTACATGTGTTTTGTGGACTCACTCGAGGTATCCTGTGAGAGGTTCTGCAGGAGTATGGGGTGTCTGGTCCGTTGTTACAGGTTATTCAGTCCCTGTAAACTGCAGTTAGATGTTGGTCTGGATTGCTGGCAATAAGTTACTTGTTTCCTTGAGTGTTGGACTTTGCTAGGGCTGCCCTTTGTCACTAAATCTGTTCATATTTTTTATGACAGAATTTCTAGGCATATGGCAGGTGGCAGGAGGCATTGTCTCTTGGAAGCATTATACTGATGATGTGTTTTGACTTTGGGAAGTTTCTATTGATATTTTAGTTTTTAACAGTTGTTAAATTGTAATTTTGCATGCCTGCAACTCACACTTGATTTAACCTTGAAGAGGCACATTGATATAAGTGTAAAAAGAGAAGATGGTGTCCTTTCTTCCCTTTATACTAAGACCACAGATCCATCCCACGTCACTCAAGAAACGCCTACCTGTCATCCTAGTAGATTAAATAGAATATGCGAAGAACCTGAACAGTACAACTTTAGTATTTGCATTCAGCAGTTTACTGTCAATTTTTAAAGTCCGCCATGGTCATGCAAAGTTGCTCATCATTACTACAAGTGTTGCTGGAGCTTTTACCTTTGTACATTGTATATAAAAATTTGACATCGCCATCATCACTCATCATTTCCAGGTTCCGGATTTTCAAGCTTCAGTGTTAGTGATTGATTTTTTTTCTTTTGTGTAACATTAATTAATTAATTATAACATTTAACCAAATCGTGCATTGATGAGCCCGGTAACAAAACAGCTTTTTGTCTCTATAGGTAAGGTTGCACATTTTAACAACTAACTAACTAAGAATCAGCCTCAAGTGGGCATTCATGGAACTGCAATTTATGGCAGTTCTACGCTAGCTTAATTTTTTGCTTTGGAAATTGGTACAAACAAGTCTCAAGTTGATGAATCAACGGTAGTTTAGTTTAAGTTCATTAAGGGAGCATATTTCCTCTCGACTGAAGTAATAAACATGTCGTTTTTGATGCGGGAAAATAATTCTTCCTTTTGTGGACCCTCTGAGGAGTCCTGACTTTTGTTTGGTATGGCTGTGAGACGCCTTTGTCATGAACAAATGTCATTCATTGTTTTAATGGAGGAACAATATCAAAACTTAACATAATTCATGATCATGTCTCTTCTCAAGAATGATATTTGGGACATAATAATTCTAACACAACACTGACATATCTTCACCAGAGCTGATAGGTAAAAACATATTAGAGAACAATTACGTTTCTTATTGTCTGACAAATGTAATACACCTTCCTTTTAGTTCTTGTTTGGTCACCTCCAGCTCCCAGGGGAAATGTGCATGCCTTTAGAATCTAATTGTGCCACAGTATTCACCAACTTGTCTCTGTGTATCTGAGGTTTTCCAACCTGCTATTTCCAAAGTTGGGAATGAACCTTTATGGTCAAGTTTCTGTTAGCTCATAATCTTCACTTAACTATTCTCTAACAGTCTTAATATGATAACAAGACAAGTTTGTTTGTACTAACTAAAACTCAAATGTCTACTCTGGTAACAAAACCTGCATGTGGCCCATTCTCTGTTTTATTAATATTTTTAGATAAACAACTCAAATGTTTAATTTCAGTCTTTTCATTGACATAAAAAATTCTCAGTACAACACATTATGCTCATGAGCTGTGTAGCACAATTAAATCCTGTCGGCTACAGGCCTATTACCTTTAAATCACTTTAGATGAAAGTTAGATGGTTGTAAATGGCATATGGTGGTTATTATTTTGTGTCACAGTTTAAACTTCTGAGGGATCACTCATGTGGAGCTCAGAAAGTGTTGGCAGATGTTGAAGCATAAAAAAAGATGATGGCGACAGAGAGAAAAGCATACAAAGAGGGTGAGAATCTCATAGGGAAAGAAAGGGAAGGGGGCAAAAGTGATGATGCAGGAGGTAAAGCCTGAGGGAAAGTAACGCCTGAGGGGAAAACTGTGGGCAAGAGAACCAGACAGACAAAGAAAGAGAGACAGTGTAGGATAAAGAGCTATGAAACAAGTAGAAATGTTGGTCTGTCTCCCAGTGGACTGTGGGAGTCAGTGGTGCAGTTCTTCAGAACCTGTGCTTAGTAGCGTGTTTACATTAATGAGCTAAGTGCTGCTCCAAGTCTCCGAACATATTCATATTTCATCACTTTAGGGGACATTACATCAACTTACATTCATTTTTAAGATTTGGGCTAACCTTAAATCAAGTCTTTATCCTACTCTTTAGTGATTTTCCTGTGCTGTTGCCTCCACACTGCTCTTGCAGTGGGACTGTGTAGAGATTTATTATCCCACAATGTGAGGCATACAGGTACACAGACATACTTTTAGTGAGAGATGTGCATGTCTTTCAGCAGTGATAGACAACATAGCTGACATTGTGTCACCAATTACACTTCCAGTCTGATTCAAATGAAAAAGACAGAAAACAGATACAGTACAAAACCACACAAGGCCACTAATGTAATGTAATAGTTATTTTAGTTTCTTGTATAACATGTGTATGCAATAAAACAAAAATAAGGTTCATAGTTGAAATGAAGGAGAAATGGATTGATATATAATTATGTTACAAAATACTTAAGAAAATGACTTTTGGATACAGTTTCAAACCATGGCTCTATGTATTTGTTTTTGAGCACAAAACTATTTTAAATTAAATCG
>VOQJ01043341.1:0-10992 GCA_015052665.1 Apistogramma diplotaenia
TCCCGACAGATAGTTTTGGTGGAAACAGGAGAGTTGAGGTGAACATTTAATTCTGCCGTGATTTGGGCAGCTGTGGTTTTATGTTTTTGGATACAATCCGGGTTAGCACCCGAACATCCCTTTCAGCTTCCTCTGGCGTCCACAGTTAATCCTGTTGGATGTGGTTCATCCTTCTTGGTGGTATGCTGACATTACCATGGATACCGTGGCTCTTGATACATCACAAAGACTTGCTGTCTTGGTCACCGATGCGCCAGCAAGACGTGCACCAACAATTTGTCCTCTTTTTAACTCTGGTATGTCACCCTTAATGTTTTGTGCATTACAATATTTTGAGCAAAAGTGTGCTCTTACCTGCTAATTGAACCTTCACACTCTGCTCTTACTGGTGCAATGTGCAATTAATGAAGATTGGCCACCAGGCTGCTCCAATTTAGCCATGAACCCTCCCACACTAAAATGACAGCTGGTTCAGTTTCATTGTCCAACCCCTGTAAGTGTTTAAGCATGTTAAAAATGACACAGCTATTTCTTTAATGGTAGGTTACAGTGTGATTTTTTAAAATTAAATAATTATAAATTTGTGTAAGTATCCCATAACATTTTATTTCATGCATGCTCTTCCTTTTGATAATCAGAAACTAGTCAGTGAAGTTCCAAGACAAACATCCTGCACACTGGAGCTTTTACTTTGATGGCAGGAATTAAAAGATGAAGTAAAACTATTTCAAAAAGAAGCATTAACATCAATATAGTGATTGGACATAAGTTCAAAGCTCTGAAAGATTAGTACCCCCAGAGGCTGACTGGCCTCTTAGCCAGCAGGTTCCCCCAAGGTGATAAATCACAGGCCTGTTCCAGGGCAGTCTGCAGCAATTTGCTGCAGGAGCATCCAGCTGTTGGGCTAAAAACTAATAGCTGATTGTACACTGTGGCATCTTGGCACAGAGAACAATTCAATTTCCACATGATGAATGAGTGGAGTGAGGTGGATGTGAGACAGCAGGCTTACTGCAGCCACGGCTCCGAGGAAGCAATGAAAAAAAACGAGTAAATCAGGTTTAGCCGAAAATAAAATCATCCTTAACTTTTCTTTCTCGACAGAAAATACGATTGCGTGTGTGCAGTGTTTTTAAAGGGATCAACGTGACATGAGCATTATTCCGTCTTTTCCACACAGTGCAGTGAAACACCTTTTGATTATTACAACTACTTCTGGAGTTTTCTTTGTCTCAGTAGTGAGAGGCTCTTCCATCCTGTGATGGAGTTAAAATTTCCTTCAAGTCAATCATGAAATTACCCTCAAAGACTGGATCATCTTCTTCAACATTTAATAAATGGTTGCAATTTTATTTCTATTCAAAAATATGTTTCACACCATGAATATAAAGTTTTTTCAGTGTGAGAAAAATATTTTGAAAATGTTGGATCCTAATAATAACTGCTAAACGTTTGTGACGTGAGTCATTCATATGTATGCTGTATGAAGAGTTTGATATAATTGTATAGTAGACACTGCATTCATACATCTCTAGTAGTTTTAAAGATTTTTATATCAGATGCCCATCCTGATGCAACCCTGCCCATTTATTGGGAGTATGCTGGCTTGAAAAATACAAATTCTAATAGATGAAAACCTCCCAGGTGCAAAGACCACAGTGAGGTCTGTGTATGTGGGCCGAAGGTTAACAGATCATCTCCTTCAGGGACGGAGAACATCCTGCCAGAAGAGGGCATGATGCTCCAGTCAGTCATGCTGCACTGAACTGAAACACAGTGTTTGGGCTTCATGTGTGCCTGAAAGGTGCTTTCAAACGCAACAGAGCTAAGCTGAGTGTGAAATCGAATCGGCTCCCTGCAGGTCTTTTATGGCAAGCATGGAACAAGCATCTTTTATGATATTTCTTGTTTAAACCGTGTTTTTCATATGAAACCTGATAAACTCAGCAAGAAGTCAGACATTCTGGGACGAGGTCAGAGTGACGTGATTATTTGAAAAGAAATTCCAGCAGAGCCGGAGCCGTTTGCGCTCGGTTTGGATCCAGAGCATTTTTCAGCTCAGAGGTTGCTTCTTCACATCAACATACAAAGATGCCAGAAAAAAGCCTCCCCAACAATATTTTCTGATGTTTTTAGACTCCTACACCTTGTCCAAGTGTGAAGATTCCTATTAATAGGAAACCGCTAGAGGAATATTTTACTCTCACTGTGGGTGGAAGTTTGCTGCTCATGGAACATCACTAGAAAAGAGCAAGTTTCCAGGACGAAGGCTTTTACGCTGAACCATGTGATTGTTTTTAGGTTGAACGTGACCGTGCCATCAAAATAGAAGTGTTATCAAGATACCAGAAAAAAATGCACACTTCATGTTAAGTGTTTGAGGTAAACAGGCACAGAACTTTTGACCCTGAAGCAAAAGTCTGGCTGTAAATTGGAAATAAAAATGACAGGATGTTATACAGTGAGATGTTTTAACACATCTGTACGTGTCTACACACTGATGCAAAGGCAAAGAAGCCTACAGGAATAGCTAGAAGATCTTTCATGGCTTTAGGTCTGAGTATTACAACCGAATCAATTTGTGACTTTTCACAAATTAAAGCAAACGTACAAACTAAATCTACGAGGCTCCGTCACATTTAGGGCTCCTTTAGACTGACGAGGACAGACACAAACATAAATATTTTCTACTTATATCCAACTCAGTGCCTGTAAATCACCTGCATTTCCCTCTGCTCATAATGAATGCATGGGACTGATATGATGTTTGTCACAGTGATGAGCAATAGCTGCCGAGCTCAATGATTTCCAGGTGAGTCGGAGGGAACCTGCTGATTGTGTTGAATTTGCTTTTCAATCTGCTGGAATGATGTGCAGTGGCTCAGGGCCATTGGAGCTCAGGCAGTAAGTTACTGCACGTCATCGAGAGCCCAGAAACAACAGATACTGGTTCAAATCTGTCGCACGTTTTCATGCCGAGATTCTGCTTCAGTCGTGTTCCTCGTCACCAAATGTGACAGTTATATCATAGCCACACAATGATGCGATGCTCTGCATGCACAAAATTCAGTCTGGTTAATGCATGATGTAGACTTTGCTCAAACATTTTCTTTTAATACCCCGTTGTCTGATTAAATTCAATAGTCAGTTCTTTTATTAATACTTTGAGCGTTTCTATCATTATACACCAGACTGCTCTCACTGCGTATGACTCTGGATGCTGTGACTCCGCCTGCTCTTAAAGCAGATAACCCAAAAGCTGGAGAGGAAATGGCTTCTTATGAATTTAGAAGATCTTCATTTATCAGGGGAAAAAAAGTTTGTGTTCTATAAAAAAGCCGTCCGCACAGCTAGGACATCTTACTGTTCATCACTGATTGAAGAAAATAAGAACAAGCCCAGGTTTCTTTTCAGCTCTGTAGCCAGGCTGACAAAGAGTCAGAGCTCTGTTGAGCCGAGTATTCCTTTAACCATAACTAGTAATGACTTCATGGATTTCTTAACAAGTAAAATTTGAACCATTAGAGAAAAAAATTATTCATAACCATCTCAAAGACTTATCTTCATGTTCAGCTGCTTTCAGTATTGCTGGTATTTGTTTAGGTATTTCTTACAAACCATCAACATGTCTATTAGGTCACATTCCTGCTAGACTACTCAGAGAAGTCCTGGCATTGATGCTTCAGTCTTAAATATGATCAGTCTAGCTATGTGCTGCAGGCTTTTAAGGCGGCAGTAATTAGGTCCAAACCTCCCAAAGGGATTGTCAAGGAGCCGATTGTATTGTTAGCCCGTGATCAAAAAAAGGTCACAGTGGACATCAGGTCGAATGCTTTCTGAAAAACTATATATGGGGGTCACTATAAAAAACATCAAATTAGAATCATTAGCATCTTTCATTCTGACATTTTTCTGACTAAATGATCACAAGTTCGACCCCCTGAACATTTACGAAAACTCACCAATTTTTGCACATGTCAGGTCTGGTGAAAAATGTTGTTTTTCATTGTCACAGTAGAGGATCTATAAGAGGCCTCGAAAACAGCGCCCCTCAAAAATATATATATATTTTCCCCTATGGGGTCAGCAAAGTTAGTCATAGAACCACAGGATTTGGCGCGACACACGGGAAGTTGGCCATCTTGAATGGAAATTTTGAAAGTGTTAAATCAGTATTTTAAGACACCTTGCATTTGAACATCGTTTCATCACTCAAAATTGGTCAGGATCATCTAGACAAGTGGGGCATCAAAAGTTGTCGAAGGTTTTGTAGAATATTAAACTGCGTTGTTGTAGCAACGCACCGAATTTTGCATTCATTTTGGTGTCTCAAAGCAAAACGTTTTCTGCAATTGTTTGTGCATGATTTGTCCAATTTGGCTTACATTTTAATTCCCTTTGTACTCACCAGTCCTGATTACATAACTTGGGCATTGTGGTATTTGGTGCAATAGCGCCCCATACAGAAGCAAATGAAAATTTGTATGGAGGTCAAAAAAATTTAGTTTCTCAGAATTGAATGAAATTTGGTAGCAACATTCTGTATGTAATCCCAATTGAAAAAGTCAGTGACACCCCTATCATATTTTTAAGACATTGCCATGGCGATGTCCCAATTGCCCCATTTTATTCCAATGGGAAAAGATTTACATTTCAAACTACATGGGTGAAAAAATGGCACCAGTGTGGTGGCTGGAGAGGGGCTATTATTTCCGCTTGTGGCTGTATTTAAACTTGATTCAGCTGTCATAGCTAATTAAAGGCCAATCTCCAACCTTCCTTTAATCTCAAAAATTCCTGATAGAGTAGTTGTAAAACAGCTAACTGATCATCTGCAGAAGAATGGTTTATGTGAAGACTTTGTGCCAGGTTTCAGAATTCGTCACAGTACAGAAAAACATTAGTGAAGATAAAAAATTATCTTCTTATTTCCTCTGATATTGGACTCATATTGCACAAACATGTAGGACTTCTTTTTTGTATTTGTGCAATATTTCTAAAATTAGAAACATCCTGTCTCAGAGTGATGCTGAAAAGATAATTGATGCATTTATTACTTCTAGGCTGGATTATTGTAATTCATTATTATCAGGCTGCCCTTAAAGCTCCCTGAAAAGTCTTCAGCAGATCTAAAATGCTGCAGCTAGAGTGCTGACTGGGACTAGAAAGAGAGAGCAGATTTCTCCCATATTGGCTTCCTTTCATTCATCCAATCCAGAATTTAATTTAAAATCCTTCTCACATACACGGTCTTGAATAATCAGGCCCATCTGATCTTATCTTAAAGACCTCATAGTACCATATCACCCCAGTAGAGCACTTCGCTCTCAGACTGCTGGCTTACTTGTGGTTGCTAGGATACTTAAGAGTAGAATGGGAGGCAGAGCCTTCAGCTTTCAGGCCCCTCTTCTGTGGAACCAGCTCCCAGTTTGGATTCAGGAGACAGACACCCTCTCTACTTTTAAGATTAGTCTTCAAACTTTCCTTTATGATAAAGCTTATAGTTAGGGCTGGATCAGGTGACCCTGAACCACCCTTAGTTATGCTGCAGTAGGTTGTTATTTAGTGCTATATAAATAAAACTGAATTGAACTGAAATGACCACTAATGAAGCTATAATCTGAAACTGTGCTCATACCTCATACAAATAAAGAAAGTCATGAAAACTGGTAGGCAACATAAAATGACACGGAGGGGTCAGCGGATGCTGAAGTGCATATTACACAGAAGTCACCAAGTTTCTGCAGTTGGTCGCTGCAGATCTTCAGTTTAGCTCAAGAACAGTGCATAGAGAGTTTAATGGAATGGCTTTCCATGGCTGAGCAGCTGCATCCAAGCCTTACATTACCAAGTGCAATGTAAAGCATGGACTCTCAAGCAGTGGAGACATGTTCTCCGGAGTGATGAATCACACCTCTCCATCTGGCAATCTGATGGATCAGTCTGGGTTTGGTGGTTGCCAGGAGATTGTTACTTTTCTCACTGCATTCTGGCAAGTGTAAAGTTTGGTGGAGGGGGAATCATCGTGTGGGGCTGTTTATCAGCAGTTGGGCTTAGCTCCTTAGTTCCAGTGAAAGGAACTCAGTGCTACAGCATACTAAGACATTTTGGGCAATTTCATGCTCCTAACTTTATGCTGGAAGTTTCATCCTGTTAAAAGGGAGTTTTTCCTTCCCACAGTTTTCCACGTAATTATTATAGGGTCTTTACCTTACAATATAAAGTGGCTTTAGGCAACTGCTTGTTGTGATTTTTGCACCGTATTAATAAAATTGAACAGTTTGGGGATGGCCCCTTCCTATTCCAAGATGACTGCACCTAATGCATAAAGCAGGTATAACAACATGATGAGCGGGTTTGGTGTGGAAGAATGTGACTGGCCTGACCTGACATGAAACCAATAGAACACCTTTGTGATGAATTAGAGCAGAGACTGTGAGCCAGGCCTTCTCGTCCAACATCAGTGTCTGATCTCACAAATGTCAATCTTGAAGAATGGTCAAAAATTCCCAGATAGACACTCCTAAACCTTGTGGAAAACCATCCCAGAAGAATCAATGCCGTTTTCGCTGCAAAATGGACCCATATTGGATGTCACTCAAGTTAAGTCCAGTTTTATTTATATAGCGCCACATCACAACAACACTGGAATCAGGGCACTTTAAGCTTTGAAAGGTAAGGATCCTACAAGACACTCACGCTCACTCACAACACAACAAATTAGTGCTGTGTTTTACCCACATAAAGTTATTTTTCAAAGTATTGTTTTTTTTATGTTGTTTTTTTTTTTATCTTCTTTCACAGGTGCAGCAGCTGATGAATTATTTTTGTTTATTTACTCATAACTCCTTTTTCTACATTCTCCCCGTTCTCTCTCTCTTTCTTCCTCATGCCTGTCAACTCTGGAATTACTATAACACATGTGTATGTACACAAATAATTAAATAAAATAGAAAGACAAACATTAACAAGAGGATCCTACAGAGAAGCTCATCTTGGAAGAGCAAATATGTTTGGTTCATTCAGATCACAATACTGCTTGCAAAATCTGCAGGACATGACAGGCTTAAAAAAAGATCCTACAAAGCTCAAGTTCATGTGCATGTGAAGGCATATGAGCAAATATTTTGCTAATATAGTGTGTGTCCTCAGATTACTTTGGCAAACACAGGAATGCTGTTGGAAATTAGTGCTGAAAGCATCACCACAGAGGGGTCTTGCAGGCATTATCAAGGCATGCTCAGGTGCTGGTTAGGGACATTGAAATGAACACAAATAAAGTGAGGTATGTATTTTTATTTAAAAATAAAAGCACAACACTGAAGCTATGGCACAAGAAGAAGTGGATGCCTGTGTACTGAGCGCAAAGTCTGATGTGTGTTTAATGAAAAGAGCTCAGTGAGTTCACATTTCTCCTGAGAGTTCGTCAAGTTGATACTGGCCTGCTTAATTAAAAAACGTGTTGCCATTTTGATGAAGATGAGTTTAAAATTAGTATCTCCCTTAGCTACGCCCAAGCATCCTAATTATGAATCCTGCCCCTCAGAGACTGTGGACTGATGTGACACAAACAGCAGAGCAGAGGTTGTAGAAATTCATTAGGACAAAAATTAGCAAGATAAAAATGACTTTGAGATGTAACATAAAAAAGAAGGGTTTCGTTTTGTCAGAGAAGGTTTAGTGACTGATGGTAAAGAGCTTTCTGTGTATGTCTCATTCACCTAAACAAGTGTCCTACCAGCTGGTGCAAACTTTGATCCTGCTGCACTTCATAATTATGATATTAGTGGATCATCCTCAACATTTGAAGCAGTTAGTCTTTTGGCTTTGTAGTTAAAGTTCAGCTTGAACGTTTCTTTTAACTTATTTTAGCATCAACGATGCATCAAAGTCAATCAGGATCCCCAGAGGATGGACATGCGTGACTAAGACCTAAACGACCCTTCAATTCTCTGGAAAGATCATGGAAATTGTTACCTAAAAATTCAGAGGAGTTTGCGAACTTACTGGATCCCCCACACGGTGACTGCTAACCTGAAGGTCTCTGTACAAAAGACTAGAATGAGTAACTGCACTGGCAGCACACCACTGGCCCACCAATCATGGTTTAGTTTGGAGTGAAGGTCTCCTAATAACTGTGTACCCTTCTTACTCACAGTTGTGCTCAAATATATGAGAAAACCAATGACTCATACCTCCTAAAGTTACGCTAGCTAGCCAAGTAGTGGCCTGTTTATAGTTGGGAGGGCCTCCTCTTCCTACAGTACATTATAGAATAACAGATGCATGGAGGCTGAAGCAAAAAGGCAAGTTTACATGCAGTTTTTTGGTTTAAAAAAAGCCTCATGTTGTCAGACTCCGACTTTCACTTTCAGGCAGCCACAGAGAAGCAGGTGGAGTGAAGTGTTACTGGAGACCAACAGGATTTTTCCTGACAGCAGCATAATTCCAGCCTCAAACAGCACAACAACCCTAAAGACACAAAAGCCTGCCTGCTCAGGCCTGAATTATATTTTATAGCCATCAGAGTACAGCATCAACTCTGTGAAACCTCTGGGAGATTGATCTGGTCAGATGAGCAGCAGAGGGGGGGGTGTTAATCAGTTTCACCTGCCTTGGTGTTAATGACATTAACAACAGGTGCAGTAGCAGGGCAATAATGGGACAACCCCCAAAACAGGAATGGTTGCACAGGTGTAGGCCACTCACATTTTTCCGTCCTCATCCGGTCGCGGCAGATGACTGCCCCTCCCTGAGCCTGGCTCTGCTGGAGGTTTCTTCCTGTTAAAAGGGAGTTTTTCCTTTCCACTGTCGCCAAGTGCTTGCTCATAGGGTCATTTTAACTGTTGAGGTTTCTCTGTATTATAGTAGGGTACCTTACAATAAAAAGCGCATTGAGGCAACTATTTGTTGTGATTTGGCGCTGTATAAATGAAATGTATTCATCTTTTCCAATTGTTTTTCACTAGTCTGGCATTTGACTAGGGTCAGCGTCATTACTTCAAAGTCACTAAAATAACCCTCCTTCCTCATTCTGATGCTCAGTTTGAAGGTCGTCTTGCCCATGTCCACATGTCTAAATGCGCAGATATTTGTTTTATAAAGGTGTACCTAACAAACTCCTGTGTGAGTGGTTACCATCATCTTTTTTTTAAACCACTACATTTTTGTTGGCACAGGCCAGCATTTGTATCATTGGTGTTTAACACTGTATGAACATGTTTGACTGTAACCAAAGCTTTTGGTTGCAGCTTCTCAATCCTTGTATAAAGTTAATGAGTGGTTAAGAGACATTGTGTTTTTTTTTACTGTTGAGTTATTATATCTGATAAATATTAGAGTTTATTTATGAACTGGCCCCTCACCTCTGTTCTAATTGTTCTCCAAAAGCAGCCCCAGAGGAAGCAAGCTGAGTGGAAAAAGTATTAAAATCATTTAGTGGGAATCGGTAGATAAACTGTCAGTCATCATAATCTCTCTTTCAAAGTCTGACTTTCTTTCAGTAAACAACAAATCCACACAGGGCTGCTCATACCTTACAGTCATAATTTCTCATATGAGGAGGATCATTATCTGCTTCACAGGAGATCCCATTTGTTCTCTAATTTTTGACTGATTGGCATGCTTCAGTCTCACATTAGATCTTATATTGTGTCTGCAGATTTTGGTGTCTTGTAAATTAAAATGCCATATTCTCTGGAATGGTATGCCAGTTGTTTATGCAAGACCTCTCTTTGAGTGATTTCCTCAGGCCCAGGCAGCTGCACATTTCTGCACATACAGCAGAACTGTCATCTTTTGCAGTTAAATTCATCAGATCAATTATTGTGCTAATTATTTTGATTTATCTGGGCCTCTGCACAGTGAACTTCTAGATGCATTATACATTCAAAAATTCTGTGCTATCTGCACACATATCTGACATTTTGAATGCTAAGTTCTGCATGTACATTCTGTTCTGATGTACATTGTGTTCTAAAACAAACAGCATTCCTAAATTTTAGGACAATGAAGGGTTGAGCCCAGAAAGTTGAAGTTTCAAAGCATCAGTCAAAAGATTCCCATTTCAGTTCAGCTTTACTGAGTCAGGGACTGTCTTATCCAGGTGTACTCATAGTTAACAAATGATAGGAGCTGCAACCGGAGCAGAGAGTGCAGTTTTGGTAGCACATGGGATTTGCTAGAATTTGATTTTAATGTGTGATTTATAAATAACTTTTGGCTTTTGGCAAGTCAAGACAGTCGAGTCACCAACAGCTTTGAAGCTGGGTGTTTTAAACCTGCAATCTGTTTAATGACCAGCAGGGGGCAATCCTCTGGTTGGACTTCTGGTTCTATAGAAGTCTATGGATAAACAGCCCTCAGTTCCCTCGTTCTATGGTCATTCTAAGAGTCAGAAGAATTATTCAGGATGCTCATTGGCTGATGACTTGCCAATCCTAAGTCAGTGTCACATAATAGTGCCAGTGATGCTCAGCTTGCTTCATTACAGGCCTTCACAAACCAACAAATGGCATCACTTTTATACAGAGGTGGCAAAAGTACTGACATTCTGTACTTAAGTAGAAGTGCAAGTACGTCTGTTAAAATATACTTTGGTAAAAGTTGAAGTACTGGTTCAACTTCTTTACTTAAATAAAAAGGAAAAAGTAAACAGGCTCTGAAATTTTTCATACAATCTTTAAATTACACAAAGTTAGTGTACCTCAGGTTGTTCTGCAGTTCTTCCCTTTAAATCTAACCTGTCTGCTTCCTCTGCTCCTCTTCCTCCATCTCTGAGTGAACTGTGTGACAAACTGCACACACTTTGTGTGTTTGCTCATATTTGTTGAGCATTTAGAAACATTGCATTTAAAATAACCAGCTGCACATTACTGCCTTTATTTTCACTCCTCTTCAGCAGAGCTAGCTAACATGCTGAATGACCGCGAGGACAACTGTAACAGACTGAGTCTGGCCCCGTTAGCCCTGATTATAGCGCCATAAATGATA